>JAJLRB010005235.1:0-25253 GCA_020976825.1 Odocoileus hemionus | reverse complement strand
TTAAAGATTTAAGTACATAATTTTAGAAATACTTAAAATGTAGCCCCCTTTTTATTTTACATTACCCCAAAGATCTGAATCTCTGTAAATATTAGCAAATTATTAACAAAGTGATAAATAAATTCAGCAATCTGTGAGAACACAATAGATTTTCATTTTCTTTTTAAAAAATGTCTATAATGTAATATCAAAATTAGGAAATGACATCTTCTGTTCATGAGGCATAGAATTATCTTAACAGTAAGCACTGACTTCCCCTATATCACACCAGTTTAAAAGAGGGTTAAAACCCTAAAACACAAAACAACCAAAGATTGTAATGCCCGTACCTAGTATTTTCTAAACTGGTTTTGGAAAGTCACCACTTCATCACATTCTATTTCATTTTATTGTCTTTTTATGAAAAGGAAAGTTTCCCATTAATTGGTAACATCACATTATAAATATAACCTCCACACTCCAAAGCTATAACTTGAGTTTCTGGCTGCCACTCCTGATATTCAACTGATGGAGAAGAGCATCTTTTTCTAAGTGAGCTTCTGCAAGAGCCGTTTTAGCTTTAGCCAATTCTTTGTTAAGTGATTCATTCTCTTCCATGAGCTGAAATGACAAATTTGGAAAATAAGAAATATAACCATTTTTAGGAAATACAGACTACTTATACAGTATCTAAAAGTGCGACCCACAAGTCAGCAACACTATCCAATGCTGGTGAGGGTGCGCTTAAGCTGAAAATTGCTCTGAGAAGTTATTAGGAAACACAAACCAAGCACTCACAAATGTCCATAAGTTTCGACCCAGCAATTCAAAACACGAATTAACTCCTAAGTTCCAAATCTAATAGTGATTTTGTTTAATTTCAATTTCCTTTAAGATGCTGCTGACCTCACTCCTCCTTGCTAAGCCTCTCTCCTCTTTCACCTTTTATGTCACAGAAATTTCTTGTTTACCCCGCTCTACGTATGAACTTTTCATCTTTCCTCTGATGCTTAAGAACTCTTAAATTTTTCGTTTGCATTCTATTAAAATCCATAATTGGCTGTCTTCTCTTATCACTTTGAAGTCACTCTCTCAATTTTTCTCTTCTCTCCAGGCAGCTCAACAATCATGTAAGTCTGATATATGGCAAGCCTCTCTGAGACTCCAACCCACATCTGAAGATCTCACTGGACATCTTCACTAGCAAGTCAATAGATCTTCTCTCATAAAAGACGCAGTTCAATCCCTCTAGAACCATTCCCTAATCCCTAATTCAGGAAAGTGTGAGATAAACCACTCCACAGGAAAAAGTAGTCCACACAGATACATTATAATATATGCATTACAACTTCCAAAGAGTTCCTCAGATTTCTTTTAGCTGCAGCTTAAGAATGCCTGTCTCACAGACCAAATTTTACCATTATTTTCCCTAAACTCTAAGTACATATAAATACTTGTATGCTCCCTGTGACCTACAGTTTTTTTCACATTTTCTACTTTCCCAATCAATTTTGAGTTCCTCAAATCGATAGGGAGTTGTAATTCTCTTCCAATTCTATTTCCTTTAGCTTAAAGCTGACATCTAACAAAATCCCCTGCTAAAATAGATGAATAAACTCTTTCTGTAGTTTCATCGTAGAGAATTTAAATTTTCCTGCTGCTCGGGATTGATATATAGAGCCAAAAAATAAGAAGAAGCTCAAATAGTATCAAATGTTTAAGAGTAAACCTGTAGAAATGATAATATAGGCCACACCCATATTAATATGCCTATTAACAAATAAATTGAAGCAGTGAATATAACTTCCAATAAATATATAATATCTAAATTAGATGATGCATTCACAGTCAAATATGGAAAACAATCGATCAACAAAACGTTAAGCAAAAAGTAACAGTATAAATAAGTGTTGTAAGTGTTAGTCCAATCAGCCGTATCAGGACTCTGTGCGACCCCACGGACTGTAGCCGCCATAGGATCTCCTCTATCCATGGAGCTCTAAAGGCGAAAGGAATACTGCAGTGGAGTTGTCTTTCCTCTCCAGGGATCTTTCCCGACCCAGGAATTAAACCTGGGTCCCCCACACTGCATGCAGATTTCGCTGTTCTAACAGTCTGTAGTCACGCAGGGAAGACCCCACAGTACATTTTACTAGATAGCAACTGTTTAGAAAAATTACAGAAAGAGACTGAGAGGAAAAATTTTAAAAAATACTTATAGCACTATAGGAGGTTACAATCTGTCAGAGCTGTTTAAAATATTTTTCCAAAGTTCTGAAATATTACAATACTTTTGTAACTTAAAAATAAGACATCAAGATGTACATATCCTCCAGTTAGCCTTCGCAGATGCCAGAAATGGCACTCTCCCACATTCCCTCCTTATCTCCTATTAGACAACCATCTGTGAGGCTGGGAATTGGCCACACCTTGCTCGACACTATATCAACTAACTGCCTAGTACATAACAAGCACTCAACAAACTTGATTTAAACAAGTAAATAAATAATGCCTAATAATTATGTTAATTGCTGAAGTGAGTATGAACTAGGTCTCCCATTACATGTCTCCCTAGTTAAAGTCAAAGACAAGCACTCGTGTGTGTAAAGCTGGCTGACTGCGAAGGCCAAGGAGCTCCTGGCTTGTCTGAGTGGCTTGAGTGACACTGTGATGTTTCTTCAGATTGCATTCTCCACTGGTGAGCAGCATGGAATCACTTTTGACACTTTCTTTCAAATCATTTCTAGTGTTAAGCATCTGAGAATCTAATCAAACAAATAAAATATTCAGATAACATTTCTAAATACTTGATAAATCTTAAGTTCTCTTGTGAAAACCTTATTTACAATGAGTATGTCATAGTATGAAGACATTATTATGAAACAAAAAACAATGAAGTCAAATAAAGAAAAAGCTCATTCATGGGAGAGATTAACAAACCCCAAATCAAAAGCTCATCTGTTGAAAAAGAATAATAAAATTGAAAAAAACCTTAGTTATATAGCCCAAAAGAAATAAAAAGATATAAAAAGAAAAAATTACTAGAATCAGAAATGAAAGAAGGGACATTACTATTGTCCCTTTCACAGAATAAAAATAATTATATAGGAATACTATGAAGAATTGATAACATAAATTAAGATAAAACAGTGAGTGTAGAAAAACTTCTACAAAGACACAAACTACCCAAACAGACTCTAATAAGAAACAGACTAAATCAGTAATCAAAAGACAGAAAACAAAAAAACTAATTTGCAGAAAAGCCCGGCCCAGTATGGCTTCTGATGAGTCACAGTGAATTCTATCAACAAGAGTAAAAGGAATTAATACCAAATCTTTACTCAACTCTTCCTAAAAATAGAAGAGGTGAGATTTTAAATCATCTCTATAAAACCAGATATTACCCATGGATTCCAAAACCAAAAGAAAGAAAATCATAAAAAAGTAAACTAAAAATCAATCACTTATACAAAATGAATAGAAAAGAACCCTCAATAAAGACATTAGCTCAAACTGAACTCAGCAATATAATACAAAATATTTATAGGTCATGGGCCGAGGTGAGAATTTACCTTCCAGATGTGCGACAGATTGCATTGTTAATAATTGCAAGAGAGATAAAATTAAGAGTGTAGTGAGTATATACCATCAACTGCAAAACAGTATATTACAAAAGAGCCACATGGTCATTTTTCCTAACCTAGATCGCGAGAACAAAAAATATGTGTGACAAAAATCCAGGTACTTTGTTCGTGATAAATTAAGAGCTCAAGACCAGGAGATAGAAGTTCCTCAATGTATAGAGGGAAGACTGTCTGCAGAAAAATTACCAACAGCTTAATACTCGATAGACTCGAATGGTTAAACTAGAAGAACGGATTGGTTTTTTCCCTAATATTAGAGAAAGAAGGACAAGGGATGTGTCGATCTCAAGTAGATTTTTACTCTTGACACTGTCCGAGAGCGTCCTCAGGCTAAGTAATTAGGCAAGAAAAAGGGAAAGTAAAAAGGAATCCAGTGGAGTAGCAAGGAGAAGAAGTAACACTATCTCGCATTCACAGATGAGCAAATGATCTTTGTAACATAGGAAAAAAAAGACAAAATAGTGAGAAATCCGCACTTAAAAAGATGTCGCAGAGCTATAGATAGAAATTCGAAGCTTGAGCGAAATCTGCAGAGATATATGATCAATATACAGAATTAAATTCAATTTGGTTTTTTCTTAAAGCACTTTGACACTGAAAATAATTTCAAAAATTGAAATTAAGAATAAGCTGTTCATATTTAGTAATGTAGTATCCAAAAGACGAAATATAGGGGGGGGGGGATGGGGGACGAAATATTTTACAAATCAACTTCTTTTGCCTTAAGCTTTTTGGATCAGTCAGAGAGAGTCAGAGCATTTTAGGTTGTGCAAAGTGAACGGAAGACCCAAGGTACAAATTTTGTGTTTTTAGAAACAAGAGGAAATGTAATTTGAGTCTTCCATAATAGCGCGCGCAGATTCAAAGTGAGACTCGGATTGCTTCAGTGTACTGGGACAGACACTGGAATATCATTCTGAAGAGTCATCCAAGCGAGTGCCATTTTTATGGATCCTGAGACTCATAATGCTACTTTGTCTCAGATATCCCTTCTTCTGTCTGCATGTTAGGGTCCCCGTCATATGTGATGGCACAAGGTAACCTTTGGTGACCGATCCAAGGTATGGGTTTGAACGCCTGGCGACCCTTCCCTATCGGCTCAGTGTTCATTTGTCATATTCACACAACAGAAAGATCTCAGATATGCTTAGTTCACAGTCCATTCATTGTTATCGTTCGAGGTGTCCAGGGCTTGAAAATTCTCGCTCTTGCTGACATGGCCCCAGCCGGGTCCTCATCACCCCACTTGAGTGATAGGGTCGTATGAGATAAGGGTTCAACAAAAGAAACCCACCACTATTTAACTGTCTCATGATCAGAGGGAGGTAGGTTCACTCTAAACCCAAATTATATTAGGAAGACGACAGCAGAATAATATCTGTTCAACATTGAGATTTTTCCCCCTTAAAAAACTTTCCCAGAAGGTGTGTCGCTAAGTCATGAGAACAAAAATACTTTTAAAGCTTTTGTTCATATTGCGGCCAAATTACCTTTCATTATGATGTTCTAATATTTTGACCCTCCAATTTTTTTTATGATATCGAAATGAGTTTTATCTACATGGGTAAATGTGTCACTGAACTATGAAGGTGTTTTTGGTCTTGATTCTTGTCTAATCAGTATTCGTAAGCTCATTTAGATAGTACAGAAGTCTCAATGAATCAGAAACTGAACTTGTTACGCAATTATGTGTCCTGTAACTGATTATGTTTGAAATTAGAGTAATGATGAGGTGTGTTAGATTTGTAGAAAAAAGAAAATGTTAAAAGAACGATGTTTATTACTGGGTCTAGAGATTGTAGGCACGCATTCAGAGCTTGGTAGGGGACTGTAAGGGGAAAGTCCTTGAAAAGTACATATGCCATGGAAAAAGTCAAATCCTCTACTTTTTCAAACTCATAAAAAAACTATAAGTAAGCCAGCCCTAAAATGTGACTTGATTACGAGTTTATATATACTTTTGGCTTTTCAAACTTAGAAGAGCAAGACTCCTTCTTTTTAATGAAATGTGATATAGAATGCGTAATATAAAGTAAAAACAACACACACGAAAAAAAGCTGTTACATAGACTGTACACAAGGTGAAAAACAATAGGAGTCTCTCTCTGTGAGGTTCCAGACTTCTTTCTCTAGACCAAGAGCCCATTCTATTTAGCTTATGTGTCTCACCACTCATGGGGATCCTAAAGAATAATGAAAAACCACTGACCCAAAAAACTCTGAAATCCATTTTAATTCAAAACATTGGGAGGTGAAATGAGGAGGAGAGATTAAGGGGAGGGGGAGAGAAAGAAGAGAAGACGAAGAGAAATATTGGGAAAAGAGGAAAGAGGGGAGACAAAAAAGGAATAAAACGAGATGGAGAAAAAGGGAGGAGAGATTTAGAGAGTGGGAAGATGAAAGAACGAGCACGGGGAGGAGAGAGAAAAGGAGAGGGAGGCAGATGTAACTGGAGAGATAAAGAAAGGGTAAGAGAGAGTTAACTGTGACTTCTGTTTCTGTTCTGCACACATGCCACTCACTTGTGAGTTACCTTTAGTTCGCACATGTAAGTTAAATCAGATAGTATTTCTTTTTTTCTTGGGGCTGACTTACTTCTCTAAGCTTAATATTCTCCAAGTCCATTCCAATGTGGCTGCAGATAGCAAAATTTATTCATGGGTATCTGAAATTACGTGTTTGCTAAATTCACAAATTTATATATTTACATATACTATATATGTGTGCTGTGTGTATTATAGATATTGGGTTGACTATATAAAGTTCATTCAGATTTTTGACCATAGCATCTTACACACAGAGAGAGAGAGAGAGGAGAGGTCCGATATGTGTTAAAGTTTCTCGAATGAACTAGATAGGATCTCGATGTGCTATGGATTCCATTTCTCTTTATTTCAAACTAGCTTTCTGTTTTATACATTTTCAGTTATGCTGTTAGCATCTGGATATATACATTTTCAGTATGACTACGCTACGTTTTGGGAGATCTTGTTTGTCCAATATAAAATTTCTCTCTGAGGTCAATGACATTTAATGTAGCAGCACTCTCACAAAAGTAAATAAACAGATGGCAACAATCAGCATTATGAAAAGATGCTGTACATAATCTGTGCATAATCAGGGAAAATATGCGAAATTTAAAACAACAGACATACCACTAAACACCTATGTAGAATGGCCAAAATACAGAACATTTTGACAAACACAATGTAAACACAGACACTAGAGCAACAAAGAATTCTCATTTTACTGCTGGTAGGAGAATTGTAAAAATGGTACAGTCACTTTCTTTCCCAAAACTAAACATACTCTTGACCCATAAGACCACCATAATCACACTCCTTTGTATTTTGCCATAAGGTGCGTGAAAACTTATGTCACACAATCCTTACAGCAATTTTATTCTGATTGCTAAAAATTAAGGAAGCAACCAAGATGTCCTACAGTAGGTGAAATAAAATTGTGCTATCATCAGACAATGGAATAGTATATTATTCACCATGTCAAGAGGAAATGAGCTATGTGAGCCTCAAAAAAGACATGTGGAGAAACCTTAAATCAATATTACTTAGTAAAAAGAAGCCAATCTGAGAGAAGGCAATATTTACCGTATGACTAGAATAAGATCTGACTCTGGTAGTATCTCTTGAAGGTTAGAAGCTGATAAGATTTTAGGTGAGCCTACTTTTTGACTCAATAGATGATAGGTTTTATATTTTTACTGATGATTTCTAAGGTAGTTATTTTCCATAAAAGCTTGTTTCCTGTTTTGAGTTCAAAATCTATCATCTCTCTGACGGATATTATTATATTTCTTTAAAAGTCTCAAACTTTTTCTTCAGTACCCTGAAGTACCACCTTCTAAAACACTTTGTTCTGCTTTCTTTTACAAGATAAAAAAAGACTTGAAGTTTGGAGATCGTATTGTAAAAGTATCTGGGACCCAACAGCCATATACAGCAAGCACTATCTTCTCACACGCGAAGCTATCCTTGCCTGAGTAAGTTTTATCAGTAATTGACGCTGCCATTTTGATCTTTTTTGGTCCTGACTTCTATACTTGCGTGTAGCTCTGTTACCCCAACTCCAGAGGAGGAAGACTCTTCAATCAAGAGTTCCCCAAAACTGATTCCGCCTCTCTAGCAAATAGTTCTCTCATGGTTTCTGGCTACAGTTTTCTAGTTTGCCATTTTTTCAGTCCTCACATTTTCACCCTCAATTAATAAAGTGACTTTAGAAACACCTAAGTCTACCAAACTCAAGCTCTTTCCACACTACGTTATAAGACATGGTAAGTGACATTAGAAGACCCAAACTCCTAGATTAGGCATGGAGATACAGTACAACAAGTTAAAGCAGGAACTGTAAATACACAGCAATATATAGCTATAAAAGAGTTAACTAATGAGAAGGATCCCAGAATGTCAGTACTCAAGATTTTTAAAGAAGAGTCACATGATAGTCTGTTAGTGTGGAAGGGTTCACTGAAAAGTAGAAGCGGGAATTAACACCAGGACAGGATATTCATGCAAAAAACGACGATTTGTCGAATAGATGACTAAATCAATGTGTATGATTCGTTATGTTCTGAGGTAGAGGTTCATTCATGGAATGATATGATTATCCACAAAGGTGTACTCACAAGGGTCCCTCAATGTCAGCTACTAGTACCATGTGTGTTTAACTTTAAATTGATATTATTAGTATATGTAAAGAACAGTGTGTGAAGGCTCAAAAAAACTTATGTGCAGACCATGTAGAATTATTTTTCAAAACTTTCAGTCGGGTGTGTAACTTAAGCTGTTTTTTGTTATTTTACCTCTGACTATGAAAGGGGGGGAGACCCTCAATTAATTTTTTCTCGCTCTTACAACAAGATGATCATTATGAAAACAAGTCACAGGAATAGCTTGGTTCAAAGGGATATTGTAGCTACTACGGGGGGACTGTTTCTATCCTTAGGGAAAGAGAGAATAATTTATTTGGCCTCATGTTGCTACTGAAGTAAAAAAGATAATACTCAATTTCATTTTTTTCAAATTTCTAATTCATTTTTTCTTTAAAATATCTATTTCTGCCAAAAAATCATATTTTTAATGATAGGTTTAGGAATTACAATCTTTTAATATGCTTTTAGTTGGGATTACAGTGAGAAAAACAAAAAAAAAAAAATGCTCATTCTATTTTGATTATTTTTTTTCTTAAATTTCTAAGGGGGAAAGAAGAATCTAATCTACACAACCATCACCACGAGGGGAGGGACCAAAAACTAAGTTCATATTTGTTAGGCAAAATATGAAATCGATAAGTGGGGAGTTGTCCAGTAGGTTAATGACAACTGGAACCAGTTTTATCAAAATGAAAAATATAAAGAAATTATGTATGAATAACATGTACTTTTAAATTTATTTTTGTGTTAGTATTAGGGGGGAATAGAAACCTTGTATTTGTTCATTGGCATCACTGTTGCAAAAAAAAAAAAAAACTGTTTTCATCTTCCAAAAAATGTTTTTGAATATTTCCATAAGTGAGAAGTAAACACCCATAAGAAACTCGGTGCTGTAAGTTTTTCTTATATGGCATTTGCCAGTAAAATGCCCATTCATTTTTCTGCAAAGCAAACGGAGTGTTTTATTACAGCACCAGGGGGCCCACTTTCAAATACTTCAAGGGGAGGTTATTCATCAGGAAGGCGAGGGATGTTGGTAAGGGAAGCTTTTAACATTGTTTTATGGATTTTTCCCCTGAAAACACCTTGAATTGCTGTAAAAAATAAGGAGACAAAATAAAAAAATTGTAAAACCAACACCCCCACCTTTTGGTTATTTAACCATACTCAAAAAAGTTTCTACCCTTTCTTCCAATATTATTTTGTCCTCTAAAAGAAGGGGGCCAATTTGGGGGGTTCAACTTTGAATTCAAAAAAGAATAATAGTTTAAAAATTTTTAAATGTATTTTTTAATTTAAATTTATTTCAGTTCCATGTAAAACTGGCTTCCCCAGGTCATGATGCTAAAAAAATCCCCCTGCCAATGCAGGAGCCATAGGAGTAAAATTTAGATCCCGGAAGGGATCAAGAAGATCACTGGGAAGAAATGGCAAGCCCTCCCCGACTTTCTTGTGGGATAATTCCATGAACAGAGGAGTCGGGCGGGGTTACAGCCCGTTGGGTTCAAAGAGTTGGAAAATAACTGATAATATAACACTATTAAACCCCTATTTTCCCAAATTTTCCCATTTTTAAACAATCCTCTACTGAATAATGTGTCATATTTTTTATTTTTTTTTCAAAATACAAAACATACAAAAACATGCCACAATAAATCTGACAGATCATAACTCGGAAATTTTGAGTGTTTGGGTGTGTACGTATCTTAATTTATAATATAACAAATGCGTGAAGAAATATCGGCTTTTTAAAGTGATCCAACCACTTTCAAGAAGTGCAAATCTAAGTTTTTTTGTTTCTTTATTAAAATCGGCCCTTTTAAAAAACTGGAAAGGAAAAATAGAAAAGACCTCATTAAAATTTTATGCTGAATTTAAAAATCTTAAAACTTAATTAGGGGGGAGGACCAAGATGGGGAGGAAGGCCGAGAGACCATTTTCTCTCCTACAAATTCTCAAAAAGAACTTTTAAATTGCGAAAATTTCAAAAAAACCTTTGATCGCTGCAGGGAATCAGGCGCCAGAAAACGGGCCCATTGTCTTCGAAAGGGGTGGAAAAAAAAAATTAAACATAATAAGGGAGTAAAAAAAGAACTAGGGGGAGGAAAACCCTCCGGGGAAGGGGAGTCTTAATGAGGAAGTTTCCAATCCCCGGAAACCCTCTCACGGGGGATGGGGAAGTTTTCTGCTTTAAATGGGGGGAAAAAATAAACAAGGCCCAAAATTTAGTGCCTAAAAGCAACCCCCAGCAGAAATACCCCAAACCCCCTACCGCCAGCAACAAGGGGGGCGGAACGGGGGGGGAGCGGGGGGCATTGTTTTGGGTAGTGGGGCCCGAAGACCCTGAGAGCAATCGGAGGGAGTTTTTTTAACTGGGGGATACAAGGGAAAAAAATTAACCGGGCCGAACACACTGCCGGGGGTTCGCAAAAAAAGGGACTGAGAATCCCAGAAAGACCGGCCCCCCCGTGGAGGTGGGAGGCCCGGGGGGAGGGGAAAGGGAAAACTCCCCCCTGAAAGCCCCCCCCTCCCACACTGAAAAGGCCCCCGGGGTTCTAGCAAAAGACTCCTGAGCCCCATGGGGGTGGTGCGGGGGCCCGGAGGAAAAGGGCGCCCCGCACCCGGGAAGGTGCGCCCAAGCCTTGGCTGCCGAGCCGCTCCGCAAGGGAAAAGGCGCGCCGCCCCCGGGAAGTGCCCCCCAAGCCTCTGGCTGCCGGGGCCGCTGGGCCCGGGGGGGGGGAAAAAAACCAGGAAAAAACGAACTGCGCTTTTGTGGATACCCGAAAACTGGAACCGCACTAAGCGGGCCCGTCCTATAGAGCGCCGGACCTGAGCATGTGACGGCGAAAGCGGGCCCCCGTGACGGGGCAAACCCAGTGGGGGGGAACAGGGTAGCGCTATCCAACAGGCGGTTTTTCTGCAGCCCCCCACCCCCCTAGCAGGACTGAACTGAATAGAAAAACCTAAATAAGAGTTCACCTCCGCCCGCCTGTGTGGGGCGGAAATTAGACCCCCAAGGGACAGAAACAGAACCAAATAAAAAGGGGAAACCGCTTCAAAAAGGGGCCCCCGGTGCAAAGTTTAAAAATCCTAAAAGGTAACACCATACACGGAAGGGGCCTACAGTTCGAGAAGTGTAAGCTGGAAAGAGGGCTTCTAAAAATTAAGAACCTACCTGCCCGCAAAAACCCCCGAAAAATTTCCCTAGAATTATGTACTTTTTTTTTTTTTAATTAAAAAAAAAAATTTTTTTTTTTTCCCCTTTTTTTTTTTTTAAATTTTTTATTTTTTCTCTTTCTTTTTTTTTATAATTCCCTTTACTCCCCCATTACCCCTAAACTTTCTTTTAAATATTTTTTTACGATTTTTTTTTTGGGGGAAAAAAAAAAATTTTTTTTTTTCTTTCTTTTTTTTTTTTTTCTTTTTTTTGTTTTTCTCTCCTATTTCCTTTTTTAACCCTCTAATACCCCCTAATTCCTTAATTTCATTTTCTTCACAAAACCCTTGCCACAAAAAAAAAAGAGAGAGAAACCCTTTTTTTTAAAGAACTTCAATACATTCTAAATTTTTTTGTGTTTTTTTTTTTAAAATTTTGTTTTTTCAAAGAGTCAAACCCTCTCCCGATTTTAAATCTTTGTTATTCTCCCCAGAACACCTCTATTTCCCCCTTTCCCTTCTTTTCCCAACCCAAACCCTTGTGAATTTTTGTGGGTTTTGGGGTACAGGAACATTTTGGGAAAGAAACTGCGAACTGTCTTTTCCCCTCTTGAGTCCCCTTTTCTCCTCTGCTCACCTCTATCTCCTTCCTCCTCTCCTTTTTATGTCCCTTGTTAACCTCTCTGGTTGTCTTACGGGGGGAAAATTTTTTTCACCTTTAAACCTAAAGTTTTTTTTATCATACTGTATAGTTGGAGAACCTTGGACTATTAGAAATAAAACTAAAATCCAGAGGCAGGGACTTGGCCCAAATCCTGAAAACCCAAAAAACTCCTGATAAAAAGGAACATTAAGGAATAAGAGCCCCATCCAAAACCCTCCATACCTAACCAAAACCAACCACCCCCAAAGCCAAAAAGTCCAGGACAAACATACCACGCAAATTCTTTAGCAAGCAGGAACATAGACCTGAGTGTCAACATACGGCTCCCCAAGTAACCTAACACGGCCCCACGAAAAAAATATTATGGCACTCCATTGCACTCCGAAGAAGAAACCAATTCCCCCCACCAAAACGGGAAAAGCTTCCCTAACAGAAACCTTTGAAAAACCCCAATCGTCCCCCCCCACCCACTGGGTGTAACCCCCCACAAAAAAAGGGAACCTCAAACGACAAAATACGAAAAGCCCATTTCCAAAAACAGCAATCTAAACATGATGAAAAGGCGGGGAAAAAACCCCAAACAGAAAAAGGAACATAAAAAAACCCCCAATAAAACAAAAGAGGGGGAAAATGGGGAACACTGAAAAAAAATTTAGATAAGTAATAAAAATGATCCAAAAAACTTGAAAAAAAAATGGAGTTACAAAAAAAATAGCTGGAGAAAAAGTTTTGAGAAATGAAAAGAAATGTTTAAAAGGCCCTAGAAGAAATAAAAAAAATCAATTAAAAATTAATAATGAAAAAAATGAGTCAAAAACACTCTGGGGGAACCAGGAGTAAAATAACAAGACAGAAAAGAAATTTTTGATTAAAAAAAAAGGGTGGAAAAAAAATAAAGAAGAAAAAAAAAAGAAAAAAAAAAAATGAGGAAAACCCTCAGGGACCTGGGACTATGTGAAACGCCCCAACATTGAATCATAGGAGTCCGGAAGAAGAAGACAAAAAAAAAACCCCATAAAAATTTACTCGAGGGAAAAATAGCTGAAAATTTCCCCAAAAAGGGGGGGAAGGAATAGCAACCAATTTTAAAAGAAACCCAGAAGCCCCCAAACAGGATAAACCCCAAGGCGAAACCCCCAAGACACTATTATAAAATTAAAAAATCAAAAAAAAAACAAATTTTAAAAGCGAAGGGAAAAACAACAAATAAACCAAAGGGATTCCATAAGGATAAAGGATCTACAAAAAAACCCTTCGGGCCCAAAGGGAAGGGCGGGAACTTAAAGTAATGAAAGAGAATCCTACAACCCTAGATTACTTACCCAAAAGGATCTATTCAGATATGAAGGAGAACCAAAGCTTTCAGAAACAAAAGCTGAGAGAATTCACCACCCCCAAACCAGTTTTAAACAAATCTAAGGATTTTCTCTAACGGGGGAAACACAGAAAGGGTAAAAAGTGAACCCCCAAAAACAAAAAAAACGGAAATGGGACCATACCTTCAATAATTCCCTTTAAATGTAAATGGGTTGAATCCCCCCAACCAAAAGAAAAGGCTGGCTGAATGGATACAAAAGCAAGACCCCTTATATGCTGCTAAAGAACCACCTCAAAGCGGACACATACAGACTAAAAGGAAGGGCGGGAAAAAAAAAATTTTCCACGCAAACGGACCAAAAGAAAGCAGGGGTCGCAAAACTCTTTCAGTAAAAAAGACTTCAAATTAAATTGTGAAAAAAAGACAAAAATTTTTGGGACTAATAAAAGATCAAAGGCAATCAAGAAAAAATTAACAATTTAAAATTATATGCACCCAAATGGAGCACCGAAATGTAAGGAAACCAAGAGTATGAAAGAGGAAATTATAGTAACACAAAAATAGTGGGGACTTTAATACCCCACTCACAAATTGGATAAACAATAAACAAAATTTTAACAAGGGGAAAACCCAAAATTTAAAAGGACACAATGGACCCCTAGACCTAATTGACATCTATAGGACGTTTACCCCAAAACAACAATTCCCTTTTCTCAAGTGCAAAGGAAACCTTTTCCAGAATAGTCCAAAACCTGGGCCTAAAACAGTTTTGGTAAAATTTAAAAAATTTAAATCATTCCCGTCATCTTTTTGACCAAAAGTGCAAAAAAAAAAAAAAAATCTCAATTACAGGGGAAAAAATTATTAAAAATTCAAAATATGGAGGGTAAACAACCGCTCGAAAACCAAAAATATAGAAGAAATCAAAAAAAAAAATCAAAATATGATAGAAATGAATGAAAACTAAAACAACAACCCAAAAAAACCATGGGCACTGTAAAAAAAAAGTGCTGGGGGGGATTATAGCTTACAGGGCCTACCTCAAGAAAAAAAAAAAAAGTAAATAATAAACCCAAATCTAACCCAAAAAAAATACGGAAGAAAAAAATGAAGAACCCCCGGGTTGTAGAAGGAAAGAAATTTAAAAAAATTTGGGCAGAAATAAATGCAAAAGAAACTAAAGAGATCAAGCAAAAAAAACAAAAGTAAAAATGGTTTTTGAAAAATTTAAAAAAAATTGACAAACCTTAGCAAGATCATTAAGAAACAAAGGGAAGAACCAAAATTTCAAAATTAAAATGAAAATGGGGATCACAAAAAAACTGAAATACAAAAATCAAAGGTACTACCAGCAGCTCTATGCCATAAAGGGGAAATTGGAAGAAATGGACAATTTTTGAGAAATGTAATTTTTTAAACGAAACCCGGAAGAAAAAGAAATTTAACCAAACCATACAAGCAAAGGGAAACGAAACTGTAATCAGAAACTTCCCGAAACAAAAACCCCGGCCAGATGGTTCACAGGAATTTTACCAAAAATTTAGGAAGAGCTAAAACCCATCTTTCTCAAACTCTTCCAGAAATTGCGAAGAAGGTAACTTCCAAAAACATTCTATGAGGGGCCCCTCACCCAATTCCAAAAAAACCCGACAAAGATGCCCCAAAAAAAGAAAAACAGGCCAATATCACTGTGAAAAATGCAAAATCCTTAAAAAAATTTAGCAAACGAATCCAACAACATATTTAAAAAAAAAAAACATTCAATGCCAATGGCTTTATCCCGGAATGCAAGGGGGTTTTTTAATATCCCCCAAATCAATCAATGTAATACACCACATTAACAAATTAAAATAAAAACCCTATGATTATCCAAAGATCAGAAAAACCTTGACAAAATTCAAAAATCCATTTATGATTAAAACTCTCCAAAAAAAGCAGGAATAGAAGGAAAATACCTAACTAATAAAACTATATTGACAAACCCACAGCAAGAACCTCAATGGTGAAAAAAATTGAAAGCATTTCCCCCAAACAGGAACAAAACAAGGGTGCCCCACTCCCCATTTAAATTAACATGTTTTTGGGAAATCTTGGCCAGCAATCAGGGGCAGAAAAGAAGTAAAAGGAATCCAGATAGGAAAGAAGGTGAAACTCTCGTGTTTGCAGATGACATGATCTTAATAGAAAACCTAAAGACTCTACAGCAAATTACTAGAGCTAATCAACGAATTACAGTCCAAAGTTGCCCGGATATAAAATTAAACACACACGAAATTTTGATTCTATACACTAACACTGAGAAAACAGAAGAGAATTATGGAACAATACATTCACATTGACAAAAAGTATAAATTGTTAGGAGTCTATTACCTAAAGAAACTAAAAGATTCGACATAGAAATCTTATAAAACGAAGAAAGCACAAAGGGAAAAAGCAGTTGGAGCATATCACCGTGTTTCATGGATGGAAGATTCAAATTGTAATAATGTTACTACCAACGTTAATTATAGCATTCTCGCATGCAATCCTATCAAAAATTCGACAGTATTTTTACAGATTCAGAAACAATATAATTCACCAATTTGTATGGAAACACAAAAAACCTCGAATAATAAAAAGCATTGCTGAAACGAAGAAATGGGAACTGGAAAATCACTCTTGCCTGACTCAGACTCAACTACCAAGCAACAGCCATCTAAAGACAGCTATGGTGCTGGAACAAAGACAGATAATATAGATTCAATGGAACACAAATAGAAAGCCACAAGTATAAATCCATGCACGTAAGGACACCTTATCTTGACAAAGGTGAGCCAAGAATATACAATACAGAACAATATATATAATATATATATAATAAAAAAATATAGTATACAATAGAAGATAATCTCGATTAAACAAGTGGTGCTGGAAGAAACGGTCAACCCATATTGTAAAAGGAATGAAACTAAGAGAACTTTCCTAATACCATACACAACAAATAAATACATCAAAATGGATTAAAGATCTGAATCTAAGACCAGAAACTATAAAACTCCTAGAACGAAAACAAGGCAAAACACTCTCATGTAATACAATCCAGCAGGGTCCTCTATGACACCACATCCCAGAGTAATTTTTAGAAAAAAAGAGGCAAAAATAAACAAATGGGACTAATTAAACTTAAAAGCTTTTTGCACAAAAGAAACTATAAAGCAAGGTGAAAAGACAGCGCCTCAAGGATTGGTGAGAAAATATAGCAAACGAAGGCAACAGACAAAGATTATTTTCAAAATATACAAGCAACTCCTGCACTCAACTCCAAAAAACAGAGCAGCGCAGGCAGCGATCAGCCGTTTTAATGGCCAAAGAACTCAACAGACATTCTCCAAAGGAAACATACAATGGCTAAAAACCACATGAAAAAGATGGTCAACATCACTCATTAGCAGATGAAATCAAATCATAACCACGGTGATACCATTATCACCCAGTCAGAGGGCGCTAACCAATAAGTCTACAACAATAAATGCTGAAGGTGTGAGAAAAGGGAACCCTCTTACTCTAGTTGGGAATGCAAACTAGTACAGCTCTAGAAAACAGTGGAATTTCTAAAAACTAAATAGAACTGCCATATTAACACAATACACTTCTAGGCGTAGTACACCAAGAAACCAGATCTGAAGAGAGACTCTGCACCCCAATGTTCATCTCGTCACTGTTTAAATAGCCCGACTGGAAGCAACCCCGATGCCCCTCAGCAGACAATGGGTGAGGAACTGTGGTACTTTTAACCTGGAAAATTTTCTCAGCCATTAAAAGAAATTTATTTTTAATCAGTTTTTTAATGGATGGATTTAAATTGGGCCCATTAACAGAGGGAAGTAAGCCAGAAAAGTAAAGCATTACGAATAAAACATATATATGGGCTTTAGAAAGATATAACGATAAAAACCCCATAGCAAACAGAAAAAGAGACTCGATGTATAGAACAGACTTGTGGACTCGGGAGAAGGCGGGGGGGGAGTTTCAAAAGAAACATGAAACTGTATATTATTAGGGTGAAACAGATAACCTGCCCGGTTGGGTCAGGAGACAAGTGCTCAGGCCCCGGTGCACGGGGGAAACCCCGAGGGATCGGGTGGAGAGGGAGGGGGGGGGGGGACTGGGTGGGGGGAAAACATGTAAATCCATGGTAAATTTATTTCGTGATAACAAAAAATACTGTAATGATGTAAAGAATTAGCCTCCAAAAAAAAAAAATTAAAAAAAAAAAAAAAAGAAAAAAAAAAAAATATAATTATACCAAAGGAAAAAACAATATGTTTATGTTTACATTTTATTTTCTTATGTCTTGCCCTTTTTTTCCCAAAAGAATTGAGGTGGATTACAGAGCTTAAAGGGCTCAAGTTTAAAAAGTGTTGTTTAATTTCAAAAAAGCCCCTAAAAAAAGGTTTTTTTTTTTTCCCCCCTGAATACTTTAAAAAAAAAAAGTTCCCTGGGAAATTCTTAAGAAATCGGCCCTCTGGTAAAAAAATTTTTTTCTTTTTTTTACATTATCCGTCCAAAAGAATAAAAGGGCACCAGGCACTGGCACCTCGAATTAAAATAACAGGGAACGGAAAAATAAAAAAACAGGTGGTAAGGCTGTTAATCAAAATCGTTATCTAAAATTCCTTTGCCAAAGGAACCAAAAAAACTTTCTAATAGCAAAGGGGAAAATACAATCAGTTTCACTATTCAATACAAACCAGGAGAAAAAAACAAACTGTTCTGGAAAGGTTGAAAGAGCTATTTCATTTATTGAGATTATCTGTTACCAGGACCTTATAAGTAGGCCCCTCTAATCAAAATTCTCTGATGAAAAAGATGTTTTATTTTCCTCAGTATGTATGTGAATAATTTTGTCTTACTGAAAGTCAAATGATATACATATTTATGAAAGGGAGAAGATGGGTGCAAGAAAATAATGATACTGTATATTTATGCACCAAGGATAGATCTCCTTACACAACACAAAGTGGAGAGGTTGTTTAAAACTTTTATTTCCAGATAAGAAATGACAATTCAATTAATGCTGCAAGCACTTATTGCTAAGATTTCCAAAATTAATAGTATAGATATCAGAAGAGTTCCAAAAAAGACTCCCAGGGAATTCTGGTGGTCCCACTTAGTAACACATTGCCATGGGCCAGGTTCCATCCCCAGATGAGAGAATCCGAGCCACATGGGTGTGGACAAAAAAGAAAAAAAATAATTAACAAAAAAACTCCCTAAGAATTATTCTTTAAACAATTAAGCAAATCGTTGTATGTATTAAAAAATAAAAAGTAAAAGAAATGGACCACAAAAACTCATAGTGGTTAATGTTCTTTCCTGTACCCAAGAAAACCAAGAGATAACTAACTTGTCTATTTAACAGTAAGAACAATTCAAAAACAAAAAACTTGGTAAGTGTGATTTTATTTTGCCTTTTATCTGTCTATAGTTATAACTACATATGTCTATCTAACAACACGCCACACACACACACACACCGAAACACACACAGATAGATACTCCAGGGTCCCCTGAGAGTCATAAATCAAATTTCGAACAAAAAGAGTATTTAGAGCAGAATTAAAAACAAATCACCTTCTCCCTACTACTACCTCTTATGGCCATGTGAAACTTTAAAAAGGCTTCTACTCCAATTAAAAGGGATCCTACTCCTAACTCTACACATTATTATAGAAAAACTGAAACAAAACCAAGAAAACAACCTTTATAAATTTTAACTGTTCATGTCAGAGTGACACAGATGTATATAAACTATAGATACAAATTACAATCTTTGTTCATAGATGGCTTATTAATGTCTTAAATGTTCAAGCTAAACTTTTTTTTTCTCCGGGGACACGTGGTGTCGACGGGCGACGTGAAGGGCGGTCTTTTTTGGTTTTTTTATTTGTATTCCATGAATCTGTAAAAAAAAAAAAAAAATTAAGGTATCTAGACAGTTTGCCTATATAATCCTTAATACCAAGGTATTTCAAAATAATTTTTACAATTAGAAACAAGATGAAGCTAACAATAGGATATGGTAATAAGTGGGGTTTTATAAAGCAAAAAAACTGCAAAAAAGTGTTTTTGGTTGGGTATTTAGAACAGGGTTTTAGCTTTTGATAATTTTAATTCATCTTTTTTTGGTGTTTTTTCATTACTATAAAATCTTCTCTAACTATTGATATTGATACTTAGCTTATTTCATTTTGTATGCTATTGGGGAAATTGACATTTCCTAATATGAAATTCATGACTTTTTTTTTAGGAGATACATTGTATTACTGCACGGCCTTCTATAGAAAACACTCCCTCAGGAGGTAATTTATCTTCTAGGATGCTGGTTGTAGACAAATAGCTCATTTTACCTGCAATTCCCCAGGATGTGAGGTGATAGCATGTTTGTTTGATATCTGCAGGATTGCATGTATTTAACTGTATTATATCAGATTTAGCATCTGTAAATGTAGCAAAGGAAAAACATATTCAGCTAAGTGATTTCAAAAGTGTAAGAAACTGAACACTGTCATATAAAATTCTCAGCATAAATTATTTAATAAATTCCAGGTCTTTAAATGACCGAAAACTATGAGTGATAATTCCATATAAAGCTTGAAAAAAGAATGATTTAATGTGGCATTTCTCGTCATACATGGCATGTTTTTTTTGCTTATATCCCTCTATATTTATGAGCCATGGTATTGATCTAGAATGAAAACCCATAAGAACAGATACATGATTTTTACCAGTATCCAGTATAACACCATACTCAGAAAAACTTGAAGAATTGATGCTTTCGAATTGTGGTGCTGAAGGAGATTCTTGTTGAGAGTCCCGTGGACTGCAAGGAGATCAAACCAGTCAATCCTAAAGGAAATCAGTCCTGAATATTTATTGGAAGGATTGATGCTGAAGCTGAAGCTCCAGTACTTTGGCCACCTGATGCAAAGAACTGACTCATTGGAAAAGACCCTGATGCTGGGAAAGATTGAGGACAAGAGTAGAAGGGGACCACAGAGGATGAGATGGTTGGATGGCATCACCGACTCGATGGACATGAATTTGAGCCAGCTCTGGGAGGTGGTGAAGGACAGGGAAGCTTGGCCTGCTGTAGTGCATGGGGTCACAAAGAGTCAGAATAAATAAATATCATTTTCCTTGAATTTATTTAAATCAAAGGTAGAAATGCTGCTGACATATATACTAAAAAAGAAAACAAGCTTAAAATCACATTAAGGTCTTCCCTACTGGACGATGACTAAGGTAATGCCGTAAACTGATATTGCCTAACTGATCTGGTATCACTTGGTCACTTGAAGACAGATTTCCGTATCTTCACCTCGGATGTCAATTTCCCCATTAACACCAGTAATTTTAAATACCACAACTGACATCTAAAAAGGATTGCATAAATAATATTAGTTATACCAAATAATTCAAAACAAAATTTAGGAAAAACACGGGAAAAACTACTATAACCCTAAAAAATACAACAGTGACTTAATAAAAACAAAAATACATTTGTGACCAACAGAAAGCAGTTATTATATTACGGTTATAAACTTCTACTTCCTTTCTTTCTGCTCATTCAAGAGAATTGTTTTGGGTCACAAAGATTAAATATATGACAGTTTTGCTACATATTTTTCATTAGCTTTTCATTAAAAGCTAAACACATTTTCTAAGGCACCTATAAGAATACTTCATTAGGTGAAGAGGGCTTGAAAAAAAACCAGTAACATTTCTTTTGTAGACAGCCCCTCATAAGGACTGACTACCATCCTTACTATCAAACTTTTTCACAGTAGATTTAATCAAATTAAAATAAAGGTCAAAACATAAAGAATGGAAAAAAAGATAGAACCTTTCCTCTTCAACACAATTTTTAAAAAAAAAATTTAGAAAAATGAAATTCAGAGAATAACAATTCAGTAAGAGTGAAGGAAAATGTCAAGAGGAGGAAGAGCAAAGTAAATTACCACAATCTCAGTCAATTATTTTTACATATCAATGCCCATATATGGGTACATATTGAATATGAGATAAAGTTGGTGGGATTTCTCTTCATAGAATGTCTCTGAAAAGATTACCAGGTCATCATGACTTTCTTGAACACCTCTGAATTTGTACTGATGGCATCTGGAGAGGTTTCACCATAATTCTGTAGGTTTGCACTGGCATTTGTCTGATCTGCTGGGCTGGGTAATTTGTAGTTGAATTTTTTTTAATCCCTGAAATAAGATAAAAATAAACTAAAAAATTAAAATCAGTTTATACATGATCCAATAATGTTTCATTTATCTAACCAAAATGGATGTTCCTTAAACTCTTTCTTAAGCATAGTCTTATTTAAGAAGACAAGAAGCAAAGAAAAATTAAATTGCAGTTAGTCAGCAAAAAGTAAGAAATAACTTTCCAATAAGGTGTTAGAGATATTAAACCCTTTTAAATTAGTTTTTAAAGAAGTCTACTGCGGGCCAGCCAGTCTGTGTTCTTCCCCATTGCAGGGGGGTGGTGCGGGCGTTGTGGCAGCTCCTGGTCAGCCAGCTTTGCCTCCTCTGTTCTACCCAACACTCAGTGATCCCAGTCTGCCCTTTCATTTCCCTTTTTCAGTTCCTAAAGTTCTTCACGGGACGTTAACACTACTATTGTCAATGTAAATGTTTTCATCCTCACCAACATGCCTTAATTCCTCAATGTGCTCTTTTTCAATATATCTCAAACCCCTACGGTAAAAGTAATTTTTAAAAACCCTAGTGTTCATAACAGATCAACACTTTTTAGAA
The DNA here is from genome assembly GCA_020976825.1 of Odocoileus hemionus. Classification (NCBI taxonomy): domain Eukaryota; kingdom Metazoa; phylum Chordata; class Mammalia; order Artiodactyla; family Cervidae; genus Odocoileus; species Odocoileus hemionus. Next base: position 3,016 of record JAJLRB010005235.1, on the reverse strand, counting down.
ATACCAAAAAAAAGAATTATTGAAATAAAAATGAATCTAGAAAAATGAGACGGGCAAAGACACAAACAAAGCCTCATTTTTTTTTTTAATTCAATCATGCCTGGATTCTGACTTTATACTAAAAAAAAGAAAAGCTAGTAATTTAAAAATGATTTCAAGGATTAATTCACTGAATGACAAAAAAATCAAGTCAGTCTTTTCTCTAAACCCTTTTGCTTACATGATAGCATTTTAAAAAGCTTTACTTTGCTGTTGTTATAAACATCTTGATCATAAGTCTTCATAACATTCACTAAATGCATTATAGAATGAGTATCACTTTCATTCATTGAAAGAACATTCTTCTGAATGTAGCTTGCAAGCAGCTTGTTAAAAATTTCTTTTTTTCAGATGTACATTATAATTTGACATCTGTGTACATTACAAAGTGCCCCATCAAAACATAGTTTACCTCCATAATGATAAAATTTGATTTCCTCATCCACCTTTGACATTTCCCCATCCCCTTGCCTCTGGTAACAACTAATTGCTTTTCTCTTTCTAAAAATTGTTTTTGCTCTGTTTCATTTTGGTCTTTAAAAATATAAACCCAAAATATTAGTGAAATCATATAGTATTTGTCTTTTCTTTGTAATAATTTTTATTATTATATTTACATACTTTATAAACCAGGTTCTAACTCAGTGCCTAAAAAGCAAGTGGTGTTCAATAAATTACCTATTGAATGGATTAAATAAAATGATTTTTAGGTTGGAGAAATGCATATAAATAAAAATTGTTGTATGAATTAATATTCCCACATTTCACAGGGAGTTCCTAACATCCCAGAGGTTTAAAGGGAAATAATATTTAAAGATAATTTAAAAAAAAAGAAACAGAATATTCCAGGCACGGGTACAAAGGATGAGGAAGTTTGTCCTAGTAAAGGGGACTGACAGAAAGACTGACTTTTACTATCAGTAAATATTACAGTACAAATTAAGTGTAGTAAGCACATGGGAAAATAGCAGAAATGCAAGCTGGGGCCAGGTCACACAGAGCACTGTCAGTAAAAATTAAGCTTCTTTTTAAATTAAAAGCCTTACAGCAGTTAAAATGTATCAGGACTAAATGGAATGACATGATAATATACACATTTTAAAAAAATATTCTGCCTATGAGATGAAAAATAACTGGGAAGACTAGTTTGAAATCTGTGGTGGGTGGCAGTCTAGCTATGGGTTTGTTCGTTTATAAAAAATGTTTATATTTTAAAATACAAATTCACAATATATATGGGGATGTAAAAATGTGTGTGTGTGTGTATATATGTTAGTGTTCATATGTGGAAACAACATGAAAGTGAAGTGAAAGGTTAGTCACTTAGTCATGTCCGACTTTTTGTGAGCCATGGACTGTAGCCTGCCAGGTTCCTCTGTCCATAGAATCCTCTAGGCAAGAATACTGGAGTGGTTCGCCATTCCCTTCTCCAGGGATCTTCCCCAACCTAGAGATCGAACTGGGTCTCCTACCCCTAAGGCAGATTCATTATCATTCTGAGCCACAGGAAGCCATGTAAACATACCAACTTGTACATAAAAACACAAAGAAAATGTTGGAATTATATATACCAAAAGCCACGGTAGCTGTTTCCAGAATGGGAACGGTATCAAGGGCAGAGTAACAGTGGTTTCAGTGACACCTTAAATTTTTACTCTATGACGTTTCCATGACATCTGATGCTTTTTTAAATGAGAAAGAACTCATATATTTCTTATTAAACTTAAAAAAAAACACAGAAAAAATAAGTCCTTTCCTAATGAGAATAATTCCTTTAAAAAAAAGAAACTTATTTCAGTTAAAGAGAACTATGAATACATAGTCATATATCATTTAAGCGTTACACAAAAATCAAAAGCCCTTGTATTTTTCAAGAGCCTAAAAAAAGTCTACAGATAGAACTTTCTAAGGCAGTTATTACAAATTTAAAATGATAAAAATTAATGAACGATTCTAATTATTGCATCTTATAGCTGTGAAAAAAACTAAAAAACAATCTAAACATCCAAAATCAGGGGGAAACAAATTTAAAAGGTCAGGGTACATTCTTATGACAATTTAATAATTTAATACTCGTTAAAAAAAAACAGGCTGAAAACCATATATTTGGAGTGATACTATATATACATGTATGGAAATATATTTTATACATTTACAAGATAAAATTTCAATTGGTATCTCTAGATTGTGGGACTTTTGGGTTATTCTCCAAATTGTAGTAGTTTATATTTTTCCCAAATTTTCCACATTGAGAGGTAGTCACTTTTATTATTTAATTTCAGAAACAAAAAAATCACTGATACTTTCTGAGAATAATGGAGATGTTTTCTCAGGAACACTGTTTTTGAAGCATCATTTGATCACAAAAAAGAAATCTTCTATTAAAGTAGAATCTTAAGCCTTGACGGGGGCAAGGGATCTAGGCATAGAGCTATCTGAATCAAAAATACATTTCTATGACCCTATCAGCCCCCATCTTATTTAACTGGTAAGTATATGGGAAGAAAATTACTGTGAATGGCCCATAAAAGGGCTTTTTGTTTACATATGGTAACCATTTCCCAAGTCTGGGGTGCTGGCATAGCATTTCTGGTTGGTTTTAAAAAATTAGGGTTCTGAGTAAGACCAACTGAGATCCAAATCTGCCTCTATTACTTCTTACCTGGACAGTAATTTCACCACGCTTCAGTTTCTAAAGCTATGAGCCTTTTCCTAACCTAAAACCGTTTTCAACTGTTTCAATAGGCTTTTACTATTCATATGCAAAGTAGTTCATAAGACTGGCGTGCTGCGGTTCATGGGGTTGCAAGGAGTTCAGAAAACGACCTGAGCGACTGAACTGGACTGAAACTTTCAAGTCTGTACAGGCAACTATTCTTGGCTACAGTCCACAGTTTTTATTCTGTTCACAAAGTCCCCCAAAGTCTTAGTGATGGGGATGTGTTATACTAAGTATTTTAATGGTTTTGTCTGGGGG
>JAJLRB010005234.1:0-19060 GCA_020976825.1 Odocoileus hemionus | reverse complement strand
AAAAGTGAAAGTGCAGTTGCTCAGTTGTGTCCTCTAGAGTAGCCAAAATACATAGAAAAAGGCAATCAGTGGTTTGAGCAGGGGCTCCACGGGTTACAGGAAGGGCGTGGGAAGTTGCTGTTTTTTGGCGCTATAGACGTTTTCAGTTTTTGTGAAGATAAAAAGGAAAAATTCTGGGACTTTCTTGGGTCAGGTCTTATGGAATAAGACTGTCTCGAGTTTTCTAGAGCACAGTGTTTGTCACAGTGGGAATGTCAATCCTTGGTTGGGGGAACTTAAGATCACACATTCTCATGTGAACTGGATAAAAAAATGGCAAAAGGAAAGAAAGAAAGAAAATACAACCAATCAACTTAAAAAAATTTTTTAAACATGTTCGTGGAGCATGGATGGTGGATTTGGTAGTTACCATAAGGTGAACTATATGGTAATACATTACACTGAATTGTATACTTAAAATTGATCACAACGGTGGTAACATTTTTCTTCCCATGTGATGTAGTCTTTTAAACTACAGCTTAAAGAGGGGAAAAAAAGCTTCTCCTGGAGCGCTGGTTATTCTCTGGCACAAATTATTAATGGGCTTGGGGCAATTTCCTAAGTCACTGGTGCCATGCCCCTCATGCTTGGACTCAAAGAGAGTCAGAGACAACCAGCCCTGAAATGTCTCTCCCACACCAGTCACGTATGTGAGTTATCCATCCGTGTTATAAGACGGTAAATGACAATTGCGGCAGAACCAGGACTTGGCCCTGCCCTCATGGAGCTTATGGTCAGTGGGGGAGGAGATGGAGATGAAGCTGTGGAGTCTGGCTACAGAAACATCTCTCTCAAGGGGGAAGTCTGTGAGATGTTCACTGCATCCCTGGAGAAGGATAATGTAATGAATCTCTCCCCCGTCAGCATTACAACGGAACGTGCTGGAAACCCATTCCGGGCCTCCTACTTCAGGGAAAGCTTTTTACTACAGAATGCCGCTTGCAAGACACAACCGAGAACAACGTTCCACCACGGGCAAAGCTTTTTTAAATGAACTGTCATCACATAGGCAGGTAGGGGACAGACAACCTCTGATGGTGGGCTTCTTCTTGCTTCGTAGGAAAATGCTGGCTGTATATCTGACCCAGCGTTTGCTATGTAAGGTAGTCCAGTGTTGAACAGGTAAATATCCATAGCTGAAGTACTTAGAATTGGTTCTTATTGTTTCTGGCTAGATTGATTACTATATGTACTAATATTTCTATATTGGTTCATTGTATCTGTGGGCCCAGAGGACGAGAGAGGCATGACAGAGACGTACTCCACCGAGACCAACGGTACAATTACCTTACTTAACTTTCTTACATTACACACACTAACAGTTTCCCATTCCAACCTTTCTTGATTAATTTCTCACATCCCATGGCTGGCTGGGTGACATCAGACAGGTAGCGATGGCACATACAACTCTGTTCCCTCAATTTCCTGCCAATTTTTTCTAACCCATCACATCCTATACCCCCCACAGGCCATTTGGACATTGATTTATAGGTCCTTCTTAGTTATAATGCTTAGGCAAAAACTTGGAATGGAATGAGAAGTTGGCAAACAGTTCAACAAGTATTAATATTTAACTTTCTGGGTTAAGAGGACAGATATCTGGGGAGTTAGGGTTTCATATCTGATAAGTCAACAACCTTTACCAAACTTATCCTCTTGCAGGGGTAACAATGAATTGACATTAAAGATATAACATAAGAAAAAAATCCCTACTATTTATAGCCTTGCTCAATTTTCCAACATCAACTAATGGCTTGGACACATCTTTGCCATTTGGTTGTCTTTTTTCAGATATGACTTTATGAAATTATACTTACATGTCATCAAAAACTCACAAGTTTTCAAGTGTACAAGTCGATGGACTTGTAGTAATTTTTGTTAGTGGTGCACAAACCTCACTGTGTTGCAGTTTTAGAACATTTTCTATTTCATGGTGGCCACAGGATGGTAAAGAATACGCCTTCAATGGTGAAGACCTGGGTTCGATCCCTGGTTGGGAAGATCGCTTGGAGGAGGGCCATGGCAACCCACTCCAGTATTCCTTGCCTGGAGAATCCTCATGGACGGTGGTGGGATACAGTTCTTTAGGGTTGCAAGCAGCTCGACCATGCACTGATCATTGATCTAGCACAACACGGCCCCACAATACACCTTCGAAACAGCATCGCTCAAATTTGCCCTTCTCAGCTGCCCAATCCATTTTTAAGAAGCAATCACAGAGTTTCAACTCAATAATTCTAAGTTTATTGAGGACCTATGGCATCAAGGCATTGTGTCTGGTGCTGTGATAGAAAAATGAAAAAAAATATGGATATATTTCTTAGGGAGCTCCTAGGGGAAACAAGTGAGGCAACATATAAACAAATAACTATTACACACTGGATGAGTGAGATGGAAAAAGCACAGGGAAGATTGATTTTGCTGCCTGAAATTGTAGAGGGTAGGTAAAAAGATAGAGGAATTGAAGGAATGAATGTAGCTGCACAGGAAGGATGAGGTTGACGACTCTAATCAAACTAAATCGGAGAGCAAGTATTGTTTTTAGTATATGGCTCCATCTCTGAGAAGCAACAATTGGACGATAAGTTTGCTTTGGCCTACATAGCGACACTGATTTAATGACTTTCTAAATTTTTAAAGGTGTGCCTATAACCCAAAAAGCATGGCAGGAACAGGGAAATGGCTCCTATCACCGGAAATGAACACTAGACGTGATAGCTTGAATCAATAAGGCAACCAACAAAATTATCCAATGGAACTAAGAGCATTAAACATGATTGAAGCAATTAAACATTAATGCTGCACCATAAGCAAGGACAGCTGTCCAACTTAGGTTATGTTCTTATCTCAAGTGCCTCCATGCTGATGATCATAGTATGATGGTGGTCGGTGATCAACTTAGATGAGTGATAGAGAGCCCGATCCAGATCGATGAGAGGGGAAATATAATTTATACACAGAAGGCTGACTCCTCTATGGTTGCCTTCAGTTAGAAAGCTAACACACACATTGTAGATTTTATTACTTCAATTAAAAAAAGATTAAATAAATATATGAATTAATGTACACAAAAGATAAGAGCCACGTAATCTAGATATAGCTGATCGGACAAATTCCCACTTTCATTAAACAAGAAAGAATCATAGAAGGAAGATCAGAAAGCAACAGTCATAGAAAAACCTAATTGATGCGGAGAAAGAGAAGAAGAAAGAAAGAGATAGAAGATGTTTTAAGAAGTAGAGAAGAAGAAGAAGAAAGAGAGAGCCGAACGATAAGAGTAGATAGAAGATTGAAGTGAATGAGAAAGAAAGAGACGAATAGAGAAGATGAGAAGAGGAGGATTAAGATGATGAGAAGAAGATTAGGAAGATGAGATAGAAAGACGAGAAGATGTGTGAGAGAATAAGAGAACAAGAAGATGTCAAAGAAAGAAAAGAGAAGATGTAAGTGATCGAAGTAGAAGATGGTAAAGGAAAAAAAAAAAAAAGAGTAGAAGATAGAAGAGAAGAAGGTGAAGATAGATAGATAAGCAAGAAAGGAAGAATGTAGAAGGAAGAAGAAAGTATGGATGTTTGGGAAGAGAGAACAGAAGTAAGAAAGGAAGATAAGAGATTAAGAAGATAGAAGATGAAGAAGAAAAGAAGAAGATGTGCAATCCGAAAGACATAAGAAGAAAGAAAAGAAGACGAGATGATGTGTAGAAGAAGAAGAGAAGAAAGAAAGAAGAAGGAAAGAAGATGAGAAGAATGAAGATAGAAGTTGTAGAAGGATAGAAAGAAAGAAGAGAAGAGATCGAAGCTAGACGAGAAAGAAGAAGAATGAAGAAAGCTCAGAAAAGGAAGATGTTTCCGGCTAAGAAATCTGAGTTCTGAAATCAAAGGTGTTCTACCAAAAAAGTGTTCACAGTCAAGATTAATGGAAAAAAATAACCACAGAAGATAGTAGTCCCGTGGGGGAAATGTTTCAATTCTATGGTATTATAGAAAGTCTAAACAGGACAAACTATTTTTGAGTGTCCAGTAAAAAACATAGGACTAGACAACAATTACAGACCCTGACCATCAGAATTTTCTTATAGCTTGCAAGCTTTTAATTAAATGTGTCAGGAAAAACACCGGTGATGAGTAATACACACTTAGATATTGCTTCAGCTCAAAAAAGCATGCCAATGCAATGAATAGCCCCCCCCTAGCTCTATCCCCTAGACAAACTTATTTACCTTAATGTCCAAGCCAGATAGCCTTAGGCTCCTTTTGATTTTCAGTGATCTTTAGGTGATTTTCATTAACAATGGATCAAATGCGCGTATTTTGTTTTATTTTCCATGTCTTTAAATGCTGCCTTCTTTGTTAGCTTAAAATTTCACAATTAAGAGTGAGCCCATGAAACCTACAGCCGGGACCCACATCTCTAGAAACCCCAATCAAAAACAGAATCATTCCAGGCACCATGGCTCTCATTCTCCTCATATCCTCACTACATTGGCCCCAGTGTGTACTGTGCAATTTCCGGGTCCTCATAAGTAAGAAATCTTTATTTTTTTCGAAGTCCCCCAGTAAGGCTACTCGCTGAAGGTGGTTCTTGTAATCACATATAAGAACCTCAATGGACTGGCCCTAACAGGAACATTGGTCTATTGGTAAGCTGAGACCCCACACAAATCAGGTTCGGTTCATGCGCCCAGTCGGGAAACATAACATATAGTAGCTAGTTCATGCTCATCATGCCTGTTCCCTGGAAGCAAAACAAACTATAAGAAGCGGGCTTCAGTCATCACTTAAAGATAGATCAAAATAAAAATCTCCTGAGAAGAGAGAATAAGAAATGTTTTTCTAAAAAGAAATTTGCAACAAACAACTGTCTCATTCAAAGAGAAATTATCAAATGGCAGTAAGCACCTCCATAAGAAGAGCTCAACATCATTATTCATCAGAGAAACCCGAATTAAAAGCCACGGTGACAGAGTGCCACTGTGGCAACGGGGCTCCCTGTGTGACTATAGCAAAACTTCCCACTAAACTTAATCCACTTACATACAACTTAGTGATATAATACGTTTGATACTATTTTTCTGTTTTGTCCCACTCTCTCCCTTCCCTCCAGGTCTATACAAGTCCATTCGCTACATCCTGTGTTGCCACTCCTTCCCTGCAAACTAGGTCTTCATCAGTACCATTTTCTAGATTCCATTTTTATCGGCATAAATACTTGCATTTGTTTTCATCTTTCTGACTTATTTCACTCTGTCGAGTGATGATGGGGATGAGGAGGGAGTTGCTCAAGAGGGAGAGCACAAAGTATATGATTACAGTCTGATTTGAGTGAGATTGTAGATGTCATGGCAGAAACCGACAACAACATTGTAACAATGTATCAATTGAAAAAACGAAAACAAAACAAAACAAAAAAACCCCAAGGGCTTTAAAAAAAAACCCCCACAAAACGAACCCATGCAATTGAAAATTACCATAAACCCACCAGATTTGCTTAAATTTAAACAGAATGACATCAAGTACTAATGACAATGATGGAGAAACTAAAAACTCTCTTATAGTTTCCCTGGTGAGGTAAGGAGAGCAAGACTTTGATATACAATTCTGCTTTTAGAAAAATTGCCGTATACCTGCTGACACTTGATTTATATTGACAAAGGGCACAAACCTTTGTGCAATAGAGTTACAAGGCACACGATGTTATGCACTGATTAAAATGTGTGCAAAAGGAAAAACCAAAAGAGACCCTGTCGTTGTCCTAGGAAAGACTGAGAGTAGCTTTGGAGAAGGGGGCCAACCAAGATTGTAAGATGGTTGGATACCATCACCAAATCAATGAGCTTTGAATTTTGTAGACAAAAATTCCAGGACAAGAATGGTGCCTGGGATGACACCAGGGCAAGCCTGGCATATGCCTGCAGTCCATGGGGTCACTAAAGAGTCAAGACACGACCTGAGTGAATTCCTAGAGCAAAATTTTTTCCGCAGTAACAATAAATGAACAAGTGACTAGGTCTAGATTTCGAGCCAGGAGGCTGCCGAGGACACATGACTTTATACGTCCTCAATCTGGGTGAGCACCATGTACTGTCCTACGTACAATCCTAGAAGACGTCAGAATACCTGCCAGAAAACTCAGGATACGTACTAGACTCCCTCCCAAAGGGCAAACTATTTCCTTTCTTGAATCAGAGCACAGCCTCGTGGCTTTTAGCCTTAATAAGCCCTTGACTCTTTTCTCTATCCCCAAAACACTCTCGGTTTTACCCAAATTTGCTTCTCCTGAATTGCACTTCTTAAGACCCTCAAATCAACGCGCTTTGTTCTTTGCAACCTTTGACGCTATTGAAAGAGGGGACCTGTACCAAGACACCACTCTGGGCACTTATCTGTTTCTCTCTCCGTCTAAAATACCACTGAAATTACACAAAAGATAGCCTTAAAAAGTTTTAAAAAAAAAATCAATTTCAGGAACTCCCTGTGGTCCAGTGGTTAGGACTCTACGCTTTCACTGCCAGGGGCCGGGTTCATCCCTGGTCAGGGAACTAGATCCCACATGCCACCCCACAACCAAATAAATAAATATTTCTAAAAAAAGAAGTAGCAGAAGAGATGGTAAGTAAAAAACATAAAACATCATGGTCAGCTAGAAATCAAAAGTTCCTAGAAATCAAGAAGAAAGTGACAATCAAATACAAAAATGGGCAAATGGTATAAAAGGTAAATACCAAGGGGAAAAAATTACAGATGACCAATAAAAATGAATAATAGAGAGAAAAATGCAGACTGACACAAGATAATTTGTTTTTCCCTCTATGTCTGCAAAAGTTCAGGAGAGTCATCTCCACCATAGGGAGGATCCTGGGCTGGCCTACTCCAGCATAGTCAGGGCAGGCACAGCATTTTTTGGAGAATAGCTTGCAGAATCAGTCAATATTTTAAATGTAAATACTACTTGCTTTTATTTGGCAACTCCACTTTTTAGAAAACTACCCTATGGAAATATGACATGTGACATTATTTATAACAGTGACCACAACAAAGAAATGTCCACCAACAGGGGAAAATGGTTAAATAAATTATGGAACTTCCATATTGTGGAATACTATGGAGTGGTTAAAAAGAGAAAAGTAGGTGTATGTAAACAAAAAGACATCCAACTGTTGAATGAAACAAAATGCCGTTAAAATAAATATAAAAAGTTAAAATATAGAACAATACATGTATTAGAATTCTACTGTTTGTTTTAAAACCTACCTGTCTACCAACCTACCTACCTACCAATTTATTAATAAATGTGTCTGCATTTTTCAGACTGTAAAGGTAAAATGGGGGATATATCATATATTAAGTAACATCTCCAGGACGACCTGTGGAAGCCTGTGTAATTAAACTCATGAATATATTTTATAGTGAAAGGTTTGACTATTTGAGGTTTCCTAGGTGGCTCAAGTGGTAAAGAATCATCTGCCATGAAGAAGAAGCAGGATAACACTGGTTTAATCCTGGATTCGGGAAGATTCCCCTGGGAGGAGGATATGGCAACTCACTGCAGTATTCTTGCCTGGAGAAATCGCATGGACAGAGGAGCCTGATGGGCTACAGTCCACGGGGTCACAAAAGGGTCAGACACGACTGAGAACATACGCATGTGCAAATGTGATTATTTACAGTAATAGGATAGATAATGGTGATAAATAATCTCATGTTTGTTCAGATCAGACTTGCCACCAAATGAAGCCAGGTCAGATTTTAGTTGCCAAAAGATTATAAAATAAATAAAAATAAAACCCAGGTTTTGTCTAAATGATTTACGTATCAGCTATGATGTTGTCCAGGATGCGAAGAGGAACAAGAGAAAAAGTGAAGAGGCACTTCTGTTTTCTGTCCACAGGCTAATAAGATCAAAAGCATGGACTCTGACTTCCGGGGTCAGCTAGCTTTGCTGTACTGTTTCTGTTTTGCACTGCAATCTACTGGAAAAAATCCTCGCCATGGTCACAGAGACGGTGTTTGAGTCAGTGCCACACTGGATGAACTGAATATCCATGATCAGTACATTGGTCTTTCTGTGCATGAGCCATCTGAATAATAAAAAATGGATCAGGAACACAGTGGCCCACCTATCAGTGCCATCTAATCTTAACCCATACAGAAATTGAGGGGCTGGGTATTTTCTGATTTTAAGACTGAGGTATCAGTTGAGTTAATATCAGGTTTTAAGCAAGGTGGCCCAATGCTAAGTGTTAAACTGAGATTTTAACCTGGGTCATAGGACTCAAAGTCCAGTGCTGTTTGAAATTCTGTACATTTTTGTGGGGTTCCATCGTGTAATGGTTAGCACTCTGGACTCTGAGAATTTGTCACCATTTGTAAACTTGACTACCTGTGGACCTGTATACTCACAGATACACTCTCAAGTATATGCACTGGTATAACTGACAAGTATTCCTTTGTGACTTGTACACTGATCAATTCATGTTCTCTCCCCCACTGATGAGGTCAAAAGTGTAAACAGTATGACATACCTTACTCTCTTATTTATGTCTTAAAAAAAAAAAATACAACTTACAGGCTAAAACTAAGTGAAACAATACCATGGTTAAAAGACGACTGCAAGGAAAGCAGATCAAAACTACAGTGAGATATCACCTCACATCAGTAGTAGAATGACTATTATCGCAAAAGACAAGCAATAACATGTGCTGGCAAGGATGTGGAGAATGAGAAGCCTGCCTGTACTATTGACTGGAAATGTAAACTGGGTGCAACCACAGGGATATTTCGGAAAATTTCTTTCAGGCCATCTTCAGCATGTAGTTGTTTTTCCATAGTTTAAATACTTTTTCCATAGTTTCCCCTGCAGTATAAACAGATTGTCCATTCTGGTGGGTTTGTTTTTCTGCACTTTTTAACAGATAGTTTTCTGATGTCACTGAAATCCTCATCCTGAGCATTTCGGTTACTGGTTATGCTTCCTAGTTGACCATTTCCCCAGTAGTTATGTTTGGGGGCTGTTTCGCTTTGCTGTTGACATTGTGCAAGGCACAGGACTTTTTTCTCTAAAAACCTTCAGCGCAGCCTCTTAAGTGAAGTGAAAGGTCGCTCCAGTCCGTGTCCGAGTCTTTGCGACCCCATGGACTATACAGTCCAAGGAATTCTCTAGGCCAGAATGCTAGAGGGTAGCCGTTCCCTTCTCCGAGGGAGGGGTGAGCTTCCCAACCCAGGGATCGAAATCCGGGTCTCCCTCATTGCGGCGGATTCTTTACCAGCTGAGCGACAAAGAAAGCCCCAGCCCAATGGTAGATTTCCATTACAGAGAAGTAAGTGCGGCAGCAGACACCTCAGGGAGTAATTTCTCTCTGACCTTTAAGAAAAGAATTTCAATATAAAAGTCAATTTTGGAGTCCTTAGAGAGTTTTAAATACTCAACATTTAGAAAGACAGTGGATTCTACTTTAGACACACTGGTATTTGAGGGCCGAATAATTGTTCTATAACATTTCCACCCAGCGCTCTCGCCTTCCAACAATCTGAAACCATTTCTGCGAATCTCGAAAAAGCAACTTTCTCCAAGAAGTGGCGCCCCAGCCCTCCCCGACCAACCCCACGTGGGGTCCCTTACTTGGGCAGCGCCAGCTCCTCTTCGGTCGCGATCCCAGAAACTGGTGACCGAGGGGCAGAGTCAGGAGCGCCCGGCCAGGTCGAACACGGCCGCACGCAGCGCCCATGGAGGTGCTTTCACCCAGAAACCAGCGAAGAAAAATGATACGAAAGCCGAGCGGCCAGACTGGAGCATTCTGGCCAACAGGGACAGCTAAGTCGAGCTCGGGCCCAGCCTCAGGTCCGAGCCTCGGGCGGCCCCCAACCTCCACCTGCCTTCAGACGTGGACCCACACTCCGCCCACCTCCCATATGCCCTGACGCCTGGGGGGGGCCCCGCCTCCAGCCAGCGGGGCTACTGCAACGACCCCCCGAACACAGATTCGTCTGCGACCCACCGCGCGCTCCGGTAGGGGTGGGGCGGCACCTTGACCTGGGCTCCCTCGAACGGCCCCACCTCCGCCCCGTACCTCTGGACCCGGGCCCCGCCACTGCCCCTCCCTCACGTCCCCTGCCCCGCCACTCCGCTATCCGCCACACCGTAGCCAGGTCCGTTGATCCGCCTCTGGGTGCCAGGCGGTCCCATGGGGCCTACCTATACATGTACCAGCACCGGACCGAGGCCCCAGATATTCCATCTCCTTGCCTCCTGGCGCATGGTTCTGGTGCTGGGTATTCTCCGCTTCTGAACTGCATCATCTTCTGTCCCACAAAACGAAAGCAGTACTAAAGAGGATCCACTTGGAGTAAGGAAATGGCAACCCACTCCAGTATTCTCGCCTGGAGAATCCCATGGTGACCAAATGGAGCCTGGCGGTGCGGGGGGGGCCAAACAAAATCCATGGGCGGTTTAACAAAATGAATCGAAACACTGAGAGACTAAACAGATAGTGAGACAAGTGTAGCCCCTCATGGCCGGTACTCAGCAGTACGTTGCTTGAAGAGATGGACCGCGCCCCAGGCCATGAGGAACGGGAGCCTCTGAACCAAGTCGAGTCGTTAAAAACGTGTCTGTACATGGCAGGACTTTCCCAGGCTGGGGCAAAGATGGGGACTTGGTGGGTAAGAGTCAGATGGATGCCACAGGAAAACCTTTGATAGAGGTAGAATGAGAGTGTGAGTTGGGTTTGCCAAAGCACATAGAAACTTTCTTCTTCTTTTCTCTTTCCTTACAGTTCATTAATCTTAGTTGAACTTCAATATTAATATCAAGGTTGGAAATAAAATTCTAGGAAAATAATACAATATTGTGTCGCCTTATTTTTCTGTATATTCAATACATACATTTACAGGATTCACTCTACCTATCTGATCATGTGCCTCTAGATCAATTGTTTGTCAAGCTAATATGTAAATTCTAGGAATAAAAAAGATTGCCCCAGCGAATGGTAATGCCAATCCTAGAATACATCCACCCCCAGCCTTAGTGGTGGTGTGGAATGAGGTTTAGAAGCACATTGTTCTTCCAGAGTCGTCTCAGTGTGTCTAAGCTCGTTTAGGACCCCATGGACTGCATCACCGCATAGGCTTCCCGGTTCTTCTTCTACCTTATCTTACCGTGGAGTTTGCTCAAATTCATGTCCATTAGAGTCAGTGCTACTGTCTAGAACATTACTCATCCTCTGCCTCCTCAACTTCTTCCTCCTGACCTTCTGTCTTTCTGAACGCATCAGGGTCTTTTCGAACCAGTCAGTTCTTTGCATCAGGTGGCCAAAGTATTGACCTCTCAGACTTTTCAAACATCAGACACTTACAATAAGTATTCAGGGTCTGATTTCCTTTAAAAGACATACATATGAACTATGTATTTACTCTTTTTTTGTACAGTATTTTTATGCAAATGCTGCCTTAAAATGTTTTGAACTTCATTTTTAAAACTACAGCTGTCTTGGCTCATTTTGTGTTTTTGGAAAAAAAAATCTAAACCTAAAGCGAGTCCGAGCGTGAGCTTACTAACGGGTTGTTGGTTTCTCTGTGCCCTTTTGTAGGTGAAAGTTCAGTGAGTGTAGAGCATACTCCCTGGCCTAAATTGTTCCAACTTGCTGAGATGTAGTATCGATCTTTGGTTTGGGAAGATCCCCCGGAGGCAGGCATGGTAAACTCACTCCTGTAATTCTGTTCTGCCTGGATAATCCCAATTGGACCAGAGAAGCTGCTTGGGGGCCCCCTCTACAGTCCACAGAGGAGGGTCGCAAAATGCTTCTAAACAGAAAATACCAAACGAAGAGACATAGCACATGCATTCTCAAATGAGTGCCCTAGGTTTCTGAAGAATTGAGCCTGAGTTTAAAGTGAATTATAATATACAGTAGTCACTCAAGAAGTTGATGAATTTTAGGGATATTCCCTGTTGGTCCTAGTTGCTTTAAGAATTCACTTCCCAGTGGCCTATGGAGGTAACAGGTTGCATCCCTGTGGGTCAGTGTAGCCTGGGGCCATAAAATCTAAACATAAAATAGTATCTAATATTGTCATTATATGTCACTAAAAGACTTTAAAAGTGACTTTAAAAGACTAAAAATGTAGATCAACATCTGAAAATTTTTTTTAAAAAAGTCGGTAAACCTCAAAGTAGTAGAAATTGAGTTGAAAAAAGAAGTAAGTGTAATTAGCTGCCTGACATATATAGTTTAAAATCTCTTAAATTGAAATCTAGCAATTTAGGACTTTCTCCGTGGTCTGCCACCATACACACAAGCAATTTCATAACTCAACACCTCCTAATGAATTTAACACTTAGGCATCTTGAATTTCTCATGATCTGAGAGATCAGAGTCTCTTGCTGCATTCATACCTCCCAAGTCCTGCTCCTTGGTCTTACTAAGGGAGTATTACAATTCAGTCCAGTTGCCTCCAATCGAAAAGAACTCTGGAGCCAAGCTTATATATCCCTGGTTTCCTCCAGCCAGAAGCGTTTTGTCTTTGAAACTTAGGCCCAGTACTGAGGCCCCCTTTTTTGGGGGGGCGATTGGCGGTAGAGTGTGACTGATTCCAAGTTCCAGTGGTGGTGTTTTTTCTGGGAGTCTTTCTTTTTTTTAAATGAAATATAATCTTTTTATTAATTCAACCCTTTTATTAAATTAGTTGACACATGAACCATTTGAGTGACAGCAATATACAAAATTATCTCTCTAGTAATATTGGCTTTTTACATATTTTTTTTTTCTTTTTTTTTTATCTTTTTTTTTTTTTTAAAACACGGCTTGTGGGTGTCGATTTGCGGGTTTCATGTTTTCCGTGATGTACAGGCTATTGGAAAGCACATGGGGCCTCTCTAATTGTGTCACGTGGGCTTAGGTGCCTCACCGGGGCATGTGGGGATTTCTTAGTTCCCCAGACCAGGAATCCGTAAAAAATTAGTCGCAACCTGAAAGTAGAGAATGTTTTGTTCAGTTGGGAATGTTCAGGACTCCAAGCCCGGGAGACAATATCTCAGCCCTAAGAAATAGCTCCCAGGAGGCGGGAGAGGGAGTCAGGCTATATACAAGTTTGTAAGGAAGGGAGCAGGCAGTCTGCACATAAAAGATTATTGTTCAGTAAGAAAAACCAGATATCAAGTTAAGAAATTTAGTCCTCTTCTGTGTATCGGAAGGTGCAAGAATTTGGGATATTGAAGTCATTTCTTTCATATGCATCTCAGCTATCTGGGGCCAGCATCCTGCAGTGGTAATATAACTCAGCCGTTAGAAAAGAATGAAAATAATGCCATTTGTAGGCAACATGGACTGGGCCTAGAGTTTGTTATATTATCAATGAAGTTGATGTCATAACAGAGGAAAGAAGAATATCATATGCTTTTGCTTGCTTAAAAAGGCCCCATCGTGGAGCTCATTCTAGCCATTTTTTCCACAAATGAATTCTACAGGTTCCTAAATTTACCTGTATTCAATCTCTCTCTATTTAAATTAGCTATTGTCATTTCTGTTTTCATTGACCTGATGCATTACTGTGTTTTAGGAATACGTACTATGTGTTTGTGTGAAATTGCAACGAAGTGAAGAGGATAGGTCTACTACATCAACTGAATTAGTAGATGTTAGAAATCGCCACTTTTGAGATAAAAAAAAAGAATAGTACTTAGAATCATAGAAACACACCACTTTAGATGGGGAAAATCAACTTTGCTGAAGACGTAAGCGGATTGTGACCCTTCTGTTTTATTCTAATCTAAGGCTGTTAAACTGGGGAGACTGATATTGATCTGGACCTATTTTGTATTACTTGTGGTAGTTACAGGCGACTCCCTGGATGAATTGCTTAGGGGAAAGATGAGAGGTCTCAATAGCACCTTTCTCCTGTGTGCCACTTTGTCTCAGATTAGCGTCATTGATCCCCCTCTGTTTTCTGCCACAGACGTAACAAGAATATAGGATGATGCAAGTTCACTCAGCTGGATTAATGGAAATGGTATACCTTTTTGAGAGGTAAATCTAACCCGTATGTCTTACATAATCTTAATAGTTTATAATTATGTTTGAGGTGATAGCCAATGGTGATCTTAATGAACACATGGCCAGTGTTTGTAGTGAAAATTCCCCGGATATTACAACTGCTGTCAATCACTCTATTTGTAATGAGCTTATTAGAATTTCATTTTGGGATTCCTGCCCCTGCTAACCCCTCCGACAACATACTGTCAGACATTGGTTTTCCCAACGAATTTTAAAGACTTTTTTATTTTTATTTAGTTTTGGCTGCAGTGGGTCTTTCACTGCAGTCATCAGGGGCATGCATCATCGTTCTTATTTTTCTTACTAGGTGTTGCACGTTTCTCATCCACGGTGGCCTCTACTATGTTGTGGAGCAAAGGCTCTAGGTCCCTCACGGCTTCAGAGTTGTGGTCTGCAGGGCTCAGTAGGTGTGGTTTGAAGGGCTTTAGAGCACAGGCCTCGATAGTTGTGGATGCATGGGTTTAGCTTGCTCAATGATCAGTGTGGGATTTCATGGTATCAGGGACTCCGAATTCATGGCTCCCTGCCCTTGGAAGGATGATTATCAACCATGGACACTAGGGAAATCCTCCAACCTGTTTTAAAACTCCGTTTAATTCCTACTAGTTTATGAGAGGCGGCTCACAGTGCTGTCTTCTCCTGATTTAGGTGAGTTCGATTCAAGGGCAAAAATTGTTCTCAAAGTGTTTTCTAAGCCCTCATTTCTACCTGAAGGTTGGTCTTTATTCACAGCAGCCAACAGTGAGTTTTCTTTTATTCAGCAAAAATACATTGCATTAAAGCACACTTTCTGCTGTGTTTGCCAGGTTACTTTTCTCAGCAATTGGGGTCACACTGGGAAATATAACAGACAGACAAAAATAGGAATCAAACAAGTTTCCTATTTTTAGTGTAATGATGAATTAAGGTGTTGACAGTTGCGTGGGGTGGACTTGTGGGGCAAGTACGAGAAAAAATGAAGGACTGGAATAGTGATGATAGTTAATTGGTTTTTGTGTTTGCCTTTTTTAAGCAAAAGAAATATAACGTGTCCTTCTTTATATTCAGAAGGACGTGTTCTTAAAAATAGTCTAAATCCTAATGGAATCCACTTAAACAGCATGCTGAGAACTAGTAGTCTGAGCAAGTTGTCTCCATGACATAGGGTTCAAAATAGTCAACTTGTATTTTTTATACACATAGCAGTGTGATAATAATCTGGTATACAATTAAATGTTAAAAAACAATTTAATTTTATCAATAGCATCGCAAAAAGAATAAATTTATAACAAAATTAAAGCTTGAATAGAAAGTGTAATGCTTGTATTTTGAAAAGTAAATGCTGCGAGGCACTTTTTAAAATATTTCAACGTTATTTTGTCTTATTTGTCAGTTTTTGGGCTGCCATCACCTATAAAATCTTGCTACCTTTAGAAAAACAATCTGATCCCAAAGTGGCACGTCTGTCAGTCAGAGATGCACGCATATGATCTTCAAACATCTATTTTGATTCGATATCTCTCACATTTTGAATTTTACACAAAAACCGACATTAGTCTGGCGAGGCCATCCTACTCGATACATGTGACAGGGTGGTGCCAGTTCACTGATGCTCCACGCAGATTACGAGTTTCGGGTTAGGAAGCAGTGGGAGCTGAAGCGACGGCACGTGTGAGGTGCAACTCGCTTCCAGCCCTGCAGTGAAGACCAGCATTGAGCTTTGATCTTGGACGAAGAGCGGCTGATGAGCGGTCATGAAGAGAGATTTTTTTTTAACTCCCCTGCCCCAGGGATTGAACCTGGTGTAACCTGGACCTGGAGGAATCCACTTGGAAGGAGGAGCTTGGTAGGATACTAGTCCACTGGGGTTTCAAAGAGTAGGACACGACCTGTGCGAACTGTGCACTTACTCAGTTCTGTTCAGTTCAGGTTCAAAATTCAGTCCCTCAGTCGTGTCCAACTCACTCACTTCAAACCTGAGATGAAAAACCAGAAACCTTAGCCACTAGACCACCAGGGGCTAGCAAACTAGAAGCAAAGTGGCCCTGGCTCTTTCCCTGGTTGAAATGCAAGAAGTACAATTCAAGGATGGCAAAAACTCTTCAAACAGTTCAAAGTTTATTATCAGTAAATGAAAGTGAAAGTGAAAGTCGCTCAGTCTTGTTCCACTTCATTGCGGACTCCATGGAACTGTAGCCTACCAGGCTCCTCTGTCCATGGAACTTTTCCAGGCAAGAGTACTGGAGTGGGCTTGCCATTTCCTTCTCCAGTGGGGATCTTCCTGACCCAGGGATCGAATCTGGGTCTCCCGCATTGCAGGCAGAGGCTTTACTATGCTCATGGGACAGAGCATAGACTGGGCCCTTAAAATTCACAGGGTGGCAAAGAGTAGGACATAACTGAGTGTGACTTCACTTTCTCCTTTCTTTATAATAGGGACAGTCCTTCCTGGTTTTTGTTTACCTTTGGCCAAAGTATATCGTTTTTTTCCCTAGGACACTCCCCAACATGCTTTACGCACTTTTTGCTAAGATGGATCCCACCACAAGTAGGACTTTTGGGAGCAATGTCCCACACTTATTAAGGCGGGTGGCAATCCCCTCCATTTTTTACCCTCAAGGTGCCTTCCGGTGTTAAGTGTGGGCAGGGGAGGTTTTCCTGATCTCAGGAGCCAGGTCATCTGAATCCCTTTAACTTCAGCAGGAGGCCTCAGATGCTGCCCACTAGCTTTGTCTTTGGGAGTGTCTGGGTGAATACAAAGACTTAATTTTTTCTCCACTCGATAAACACCAGATGTCCAGCACATGGGCCCATCTATCTTCTCACTTCAGATGCACTGGGGAGCTGGGACAGAGATTCTCCAGTCTAATACTGGGTGCTGCTTATTTGCACAGTGGTGGCCTTGTTAACTTTCGTAACTGGCATGTTTTGCTGTTAACTACATTGTTACTTGGCTGTGTGGTTTCCTCAACACCTCTCGCACTCTATCACTCATCTCTCTGAGAGTATGGGGAGCTGGTCTGTATCCTCGTAAGAAGCACCTTTCTTCTCTCATCAAAGACCCCAAAGAGAAATGTCTATCTAGGTAGCAAATAAGAAAACCATAACGTCGTAGGTAGGACTTCCCAGGGGTCGCTAGTGCTATTGCAAGAGACATAACGATTTTTGGTTCGATCCCTAGGGTGGGAAGATCCCCTGGAGGAGGAAACGGCAAAAACCACTTCAGTAACTCTTGCATGGAGAAATTCATGCACAGATGAGGCTCGGAGGACTTTAGTCCATGAGGTATCAAAAGAGTTCGGAAAACAAACTAAAGCTACTTAGCAACACCACTCCAGTTGGTTAGCCACCTTATGAATCTTGGATAGAAGAGCCACCTTGACCATAAGCAATTCTAAAGTGCCACGTGCTCATTTCCCCAGCTCCCTGCCTTTGAGGCTAGGGTGAAAGGTCAGTGAGCATTGGAACCCCCCCCAGCAAATCAGTGGCACCCAGCCCAGACTTTACACCAGTGGGCTGGTGAGTAGAACTGGGAAAGAGGAAAAGGGATTTGATTGGATAGTGGCAAGGGCAGCAGCCAGCATCTGGGGTCACTGCAGGCAGAGGTGATGCAGGTCCCATGGCCCTCCGCATTAAAGCTAATATCATTTACAGTCGTTCTTTGCGGGTTTCCCTATCAATTTTTCCTTTCTTTTTTTTAATATTTTTGTTTTTTGATGTGGGCCATTTTTAAATCTTTATTGACTTTGTTAATTCTGTTTTATTATATATATATTTTCGGCCAGGAGGCATGTGGGATCTTAGCTCATGAACTAGGATCCAAACCACACACTCTGCCATTGGAGGTAAAGTCTTACCATGGACAACCAGAAAAATTTCCCCTTCCATCGCTTTTTCTGATTTCTAATATTTATAAGTCAGTCCCTGGGCCTCTTCATCTTCTTCATGTACTTTCATCCTGATGGTTATCTCAACTGATCTCCTCCTCCCTAAATTTTCTCTTCTTGCGCTCTTCCTCATATGTGACCTCCTGGCCACAGACAGCTCTGTGTGAAGGGCCACATTAGGCCTCTGATATCATGTTCAAAAAGCTGCAGAAAAGTGATGGCCATGCTGATACTACAAGCCTGCACCCCAGCCCTGTCTGTGCTGGATTGCAGGAAAATCTGTCTCTCTCCACTTGCAATGTCTCCCCTAATTCCTCCTGAGAACTCTTAGCATTTGTGCCCCTTCAAATAGGAAATGCTTGACTAAACACGTTGTCAGCTACATTAAGAAATGAGATGCCGTACCTAGATAACTGATCAAAGGCTTAAAGTCCAAACTCAGATTTAGGTCCAGTATTTGCCTAATTATTGCATCCAATTTAATTTAGAGAATCTACAGTCGTTGATAGGCAAGTTCCCAGGCCAAACGCCAGGAGCCTCCCTTGTCAGGTAGAATGTATTTTCTTTTTCTTCCTCTAACAGATGAGCTTGTTTGTGCCTTAGCAAAAATTCTTGCAACAGGCGTGCTGGGGCCGCGGAGGAAAAGGCGCGCCGTACCGGCAGATTGCGCCCAAGCCTCTGGCTGCCTGAACCGCTCAGGCCGGGGAAGGCACAAAGCGCAGGAGCAACCGAATCTGCGCTTCTGTGGAGTACCGGGGCTCGGGCCGCGCTCAGCTCAGGGCCCGCTCCATGTGGAGCAGCCGGGAGCCTGAGCAGTGTGGACGGCGAGGGCGCTGACACCCGTGAGCTGGGCAAACCCAGTGTGACCGGAGCACGGTGAGTGCTATCCACACAGAGCGGTGTCTGTTTGCAGCGCCCCGCCCTCCCCGTGGCAGGACTGGGCTGAACTGGAGAGCCTAAATGGGAGATCGCCTCCGACCACCAGTGTCAGGGCGGAGATTAGACACCAAAGAGACGGCAAACAGAAGCCAAATAAACAAAGGGAACCGCTTCAGAAAGGACCGTGCAACAGATTAAAACCCTGAAGTACACCGATACACGGGAAGGG
>JAJLRB010005233.1:0-37576 GCA_020976825.1 Odocoileus hemionus | reverse complement strand
TGGGAAAGGGGGGCTTTTAAGATGGGCAAAGTCAAACCAGACAAGAAAAAACAAGATCTGATCTTCCTAGAATAAGAAGGGGACTGCTTTTAGCCCCAGAGTGGTTATTCTTTCTTCCAAAAGGCGCCTTTATCCTCATCAGTGCAACCAGATAAATTCCCAGATTCTCAACTATTTCCTGAAAGTGGTACTTGGATAAAGTAAAGGTCCGCATACAATTCCAATCAATAACCTATATAATATGTTAAACTCCTGATCAAGAACCTGTGTGTGTGTGTTACTGTGTTCAAGAAGCTGGTAATGTGTGTGATCCTCATCAAAGAACCTGTACACACGTGTTTCGTTCGAGGCTATCAGCCTCAAGTTGTTACCTGCAGTGTTTGCTGCAGGGTATCCTAATTATTTATTTTAAACCAACTCAAACCCGGAAACCTCCACCTAGGAGTTGTGTGTCTCCCCGCCTCACCTCCCTCTCTAAGCCAGTGTCCTCTTGAACAGTTTTCCAGATTTCTGTAAGCCATAAAACCAAAAAGCCAGGATTGATTTTCCTAGATTTGGATACCAGTATTTATAGAAGTTCTAACTACCTAGCTTGAAAAAAAGTTTTTTTTTTAAAGAAAAATGTCTAACTGGGGCCAGTAGAAGATCCCAGAAGCAAGATCTGCAAATCAAAGCTACTTGTTATTGGTGTGGTGAGACCCTGTGTTTAAGATTGGGTGACTTCTTTTCTAAGAGAAATATGAGGGGGTGGGGAGTTGGGAATGGGTTTGGTTGTAATGTATTTTTTTTTTTTATAAAAACCTAACCTATGACCACTGGGTGGGGATGGGGGGTGTGGGGTAGATGGGGATTCTATTTTTTACAATATTTTGTTTTTTTTATTTTATCCCTATTAACATTTCCACTCTAACAACCTTGAATTTTTAATACTAAAAAAATTCCTCCTGATAAAAAAAAACCTTGTTTCTAATCTGGGGAATTTGAAATCTCTCGTACTTAATTTACATAACAACACCATTTTTTTTTACCTCCAAAGAGAGTTTATAAACCACATTAAATAAACAAACATGGCAAAAAATAATAATAACTTACAAACATACAGCCATTTCAAAGCAGTTTGGTTAGGACTTTTTTTTAATACAATAACGTCTTTAACTGTAAATAACATTAAATGTTCTGAGAGGGTGAATGTAAACAAGTAGAGAAGGGTTTTATTTTTTTTTTTCTTTTAAATGACAATAAACTTTCAAAGAGAAAACCAGCACGTAATCCTGTGTGACATCCATTGATTGCCTAAATGATTACAAATTTATTTTAGGTTTTCCCTTCATGGTCATGGGGGAAGGAAGTTGGAGAAGAGGGAGGGACCTCCTAGACATTAGCTTGCTGAAGGGTTAAATATGCGTGATTCCAAGATGAACTCCCAGGTCTGTAAAGAGCCAGTCTACGGTTGTCAACCCTTAAGTGTAACCAGCTAAGCTGTCTTCTGGTCGGAAAGTATAGAAGAACCTGATAAAAAATGGAGTAAATACAGTTGACCTAAGGTAGGAAAGGCCTTAAGGTAAACTGGTCTGATGAGGAGGATGCTGATCATTGAGAACTCGAGAGCATAACTTGCCAGTCTCACCAAAAAAGATGGTGTTTCTACAGCTCCCTGGTGGTGAGGGGCGGTAACGTGGTGAGGCCGCTTTCTGCCCCTGGGGTTCGCTCCTCAGCCCGTAACAGCGCTCTCAGCCCAGTTGTGCCACAAAAAACACATGTAACACCCATTGGAAGGGCCGCTCCACACTTGGGGGAAGGGCCGCCTCCAATGGGAGAAGGGCAGTCACAATCTGAATAATTTTTTATTGTTACCGTAACATTCGTAGAACTCATTGGAAATGACCCCGATGCTGGGAAAGACTGAAGGCTCAAGGAGAAGAGGGCAGCAGAGGAAGAGATGTTGGATGGCATCACCGACTCAGTGGACATGAACTGGAGCAAACTCCGAGTGATAGTGGAGCAGAGAGACCTGACGTGCTGCAGTCCATGGGACGCAGAGTCAGACATGGACCACCGCAATAGTCATATAGAAAAGTGCATGAATCTTAATTGTAGAAAGTTGTTTTCTCAGTGTCAGCACGTACATGGAACCAGCGTCTAGACCAAGAGACAGCGTCCGTGAGCTCTGCAGACTTTCAGTTCTCTCTCCTGCTTGCCCGGTAACTGCTAGCCTGACAAGTTTCTTCTGTTGTAATCACCTTAGCCTCCAAGCTCTTCAGGTGTATGGGTCCTTCCTTAGTTGTAGAAGAGCCGAGTTTCTGGTGTGGGCCAGGGGCTGCGGGCCAGGGATGTGAGCTGGCAGCAGAGAGTGTGGTTCAGACTCAGGCCCAGCAGCTCACTCTCCTTGTTCCTTACCAAGGCCAGTGTGGCCTGCCCTTGATGTTAGTATCTGCCTTTTCCCTGAGCACTCTATGTTCAGGCTCTAGACTAAACCCTCCGTAGGAGGTGTTTTCTCACTTAATCATGGCAGTAATCTGTTGAAGAGTACTGATGACAAAATCAATCCAAGGCTTACTTTGAAACCCAGAGATCAGCACCATGCCTGGTAAGTGCTCCGTGAATGGTAGCTGTCGAGCAGTGTTAGTGTAAAATGATGGGTAGAGTGAGGCAGACTGGTCAGTAAGCATGGCTCCGGCTCCCAGCGCTGTGCCCCTTCACCTGCATCCTCTTGTTGAAGCCTTGTAACAGTCTTGGAGGGAGCACATCGTTGTTATCAACCAGTTTACAGAGGAGAGGAAGCAGGTTCCATTAGTCACCGAAAATGGTTCGGTAACTTCTCCAAGGTCCCATACTGAGAGGCTGAGTCCAGATCTTTTGGATTCTAAGCCAGCTTTCCTACCTACTACCTTTTGCTGTCCTTTCCAAACCTCTTCTGTTAAAATCAGATTTAGCATTCACACCTTTCTCCTTCAGTGCTTCCCTGGCTGTTTGCTTTTATCTGCTCTCACCTCTTGGACACACATCCAGAGCAAATTTTTAGAGGTGAAAACACTTGGTCAGACCCTTCCCCTTGCCAGATGACTCTGGCATTCTCCCTTGGTAGGAAATCAGAGAGAGCCAAGCTCCAGGGCCAGGAGGTTGCCTGCCTTTCAAAAGGCATGAGTGCTCCAGTTCTGCAAAAGAAGAACCGTTGAGAACACAAAGAGTCTTCCCATTTGATGGAGCTGACCTGATCTCATGAGCAGTGAGAGCAAGGCTTCAGAGGGAAACATGGATCTGTTATTCCAACCCACTTTCTTCCTGCCTTTCCTGTGTATAAAGTGAGGGAGGAGGGTTAGAGCCATCGACCTGGTTCTAAAATGTGTGGGCAGCGAGCTAAACATCTGACACGGTGCTGCGCTCTGCACATCGCATCCTGTGGGGTCACCAGCTGGAAGAGCTACCCGGTTCCTCGTCACTTGCTGCAAGCTCAGCACCCACCGGCAACCTGGGCAGAAGCAGGTAACCAAACCAATTTCTGGTCTCATGAGTGTCAGAGACTCCCCAAGCCCCATCTTTGGGTAAGCACTTTCCCAGCAAGGCGCATTGGGACTTCCTTGGCAGTCCAGTGGTTAAGACATTACACTTCATTTCAAGGGGGTATGGGTTTGATCCCTGGTCAGGGAACTAAGATTCTGTGAGCTGCACGGCTTGGCAAAAAAAAAAAAAAGCACTGGATGGAATGAACTAAAAAATACGACACCACCAGCTCACCCTTGTTGGACATAATAGCATGGCCAGAAATACATTAGCTATAGCAACTTTCTTAGTGCTATCTGGAATTGATATTTTTGTGAATAGGTGTGATTATTAAGACAAAGAGATACATATGTTTAGGAGACTCCCCAGGGGAGTGAGGTAGATAAGACACAGCATAGGTAGCTGGGTGCTTAATCCCTTTAACCCATTTTCTCTAATCTGTGTCTGCTAAATTCCCTGAAAGACGGAGATCTATAAAATGGCAGGATTCACTTGACAGATTGGGAAAGACCAGTAATCAAAATGGTAAAGCTTCTCTCCCCTGTTTCCCCTGTTTCCAGGAGCTGGAGACTCCGCAGTCTGGTTCTGGTTTTCTGTTGGCCGATGCCCAGACCTGTTGGCATCAATGCTCCCTTGGCCGGGTGGTGTGGATGGGCCGGGGTAAAAGCAGGGTGTATTCCAGAGCCAGCCAGGAGAGAACAAGCAGGTGCTGGGGGTGCGGGGGGGAGGGGGGGGGTGCAGCCCTCGGAATCCAGGCAAGGTCCTGCTGACAGTCGAGAATCACTTATTTCACCATCAGGTGTTTACAGAGATGCAGCGTGGCAGAGCAAAGCCTTAGAAATCAGCCTTTGAATCCGGCTTTGCTGCTTAACTAGCCGTGTGACCTTGGGCAACGTAATCCCTCTGAACCTCAGTTCCCTCATCTGTTAAATAATAATATCCACCTTGGAGGGTGATTTGAGGATTCTAATAATACTAACACATCTACTGCTTATTGTGTGCTAGGCATTTTACATATATTAACTAATTGAATCCTTATAATCCTATGAGGCAGGTAGTCTTATAATCCTTATTATGTAGTTGAGGAAATGGAGAATCAGCTTAGGTAACTTGCCCAGGGTCACACTGCTTGTATATAGTGAATAAGCCGGGATGCCAAGGCCAGGTGGTCTCTCCTGAGTCCCTGCCCTTGTCCACAGTGCTGTACCATGGTAAGGTGTCCATAACACAGGGCTGGACAGGGAGTGCCCAGAAGTGGAGTCTGTCCCTTCTGTTGTCATCCTGCGGCCATCTGTCTGCTGTCCTTAAGTGTCAGTCTAAGAGCCGAATCCTAAGAGACCAGAGTGACTCCTGGGAAGCTGGTTGGTTGAGTGTCAATAGATGATGAAGATAAAGATGTTGGCTTAGGAAATCATGCTACAAATCAGCTACAAAATGGCCTGTGATACCCACTCTGTTGGGTTGAGAAGAACTTTGTGGCCCAGGTTTGGGTGGAGCGGGAAAGAGTAGTCTGGTCATTTACTTTCTCCTGCCATGGGCAAAGGGTGCCTGTTATTTGCCATCCCTGAGTTAGACCCCCTTTCTTCATCTTGAAGGTGAAAGCGTCTGAGGCCCAGGGATGATAACAGTTTGCCTGAGAGTCGCATGGCTAGCTCTGGGCAGTGCGTGGCTAGAATATGATTGGGACAGTCATTTGAATACGTACTCATGTCAGACTCTGTGCTGGGAAGCCCGGTGGAGAGTCCACTTTATGACCTGGCTAATTTGTTGCCTCAATGGATTCATTTTTGCCTTTGTGTCTGCAGTAGAGGTGATGGGGGTCCTGGATTTGTCATCCTGGTTCGGCCGCTCATTGACCTTGGGACATTTGCATAACATCTGTGTGCTTCAGTGTTAAGCACTCACCCTAGTGTGCCTGGGACTTTTCTGGGTTTTGCACTGAAAATCTTACATCCCAGGAACCCCCTCAGATCCTGGCAAACCAGGACAGCTGGTCATTCTTAAGTTTCCTCCTCTGTGAAATGGTGGTGAGAATTGCCCCTTTTCCATGGAGTTATTTTGAGGATTATGTGATTTATTTGGGGTAAAGCACTTAGAAGTAGTAAGTGCTTGTTTAGGATGTAGTAAGACCTCAGTACCTGTTGGTTGTTTCTTGTTCTTATTATTATGGGAGCTGATGTGTCTCTGCCACAGAATGGTTTCCTGGAGAGCCTCACTCTCATCCCAGACAAGATCAGGAACCTACCCATGGTCATCTGGTCACCTGTAGCCAATTGCTTGGGATGTTTTTTCTTCTTGAAACAGTCCATAATCAGAGACTGTGATAGTCTTTACATTCAATTCACATGATATTTATGCCACATCTATTTTACGTTATGTAGTAGACAAGGCTCTTTTTGAGGATTTAGAGGTAAAAAGCATGGTTCCATGGTTGTCAGTAATTCTGGTTCAGTGTAATAGGTGTGGAGGAAGTGGGACTGGAATGTGGGTGATTGAGAAAATAATAGCAGCTGACATTTATTGAGCAGATGGTTTAGCCTTTGTGTACATTATCATTTATTATTTATTGTAACCCTATGAGGTTGTGACTACAGATCTACATTTCACAGATTGGAAAGCTAAGGTTTCTAGAGGTGAAGAAACTTGTCTCAAGTTCAACCAAACTCAATTCCAAAGCAGGTCTTGCTGACCCAGAGTCCGTATTCTTATTAACCATGGAACACTTTATAATTTCTCCTGAAAGAAAATAAAATTTGAGCTTGGCCTGAAAGCTCGGCCACCTTGAGCACTGTCTGTGGCGGGGAATGGGAAATCACATGTAGGAAACAGCTGGAGTGAAAGCACAGAGGTGGGAGAGTGGGGGGCATGTTGAAAAAGTCAAAGAAGTGTGTGTTCAGCCCATCAGCCTGCATGAATGTGCTTTGAACTTAAAAGCCTGTTTGCTCCCAGCCCTGTGTCTTTTTGTCCTTCTGTACCTTCTGGGACTCACCTTCTGTTTTTTTCCCGCCTCCCTCCTTTTCTCTCTCTCCCCAGCCCACCATGTCCCCCGCCCTCCTCCCCTTTTATATTGCCAGTGCAGTGACTCGTGGCAGTCCTGCAGTGACGCTTTCCAATTTCACACTTACATGCTCCTGAAAGTATTCGTAAACTAACTTGTATGTAAAACCAATAAAGGGCAACAGCACACATCCCTGTTAGACAGTAATTCTGTTTGACTCCCTTTTCTTCTGCTTTGATCCCTCGTCTTCCCACAAGCATGGTGCACCGCCCTTACCAGAAGTGGGAGCTTTCAGAACTCCAAGTGTGGGAGAACCCTGTAATCATACAAGGACTGGGAAGGAATAAGGGCTTGTGTTAATTGAGCACTTACTCTGTGCCCAGGTGAGCGCTAAGAACTTTTCCATACGTCATCTTATCTAATGCACTCAACAAGCATGAGAGGTGTGTCTTAATGATTCTAGGGAATCATTTCCAGAAGGGAGCTTCCCTGGTGGCTTACTGGTAAAGAATCTGCCTACAGTGCAGGAGACTCAGGTTTGATCCCCTAGAGAAGGAAATGGCAATCCAGTCCAGAATTTTTTTTTTTAATAATTAGTTTATTTTGGTTGTGCTGGGTCTTCGTTGCTGCATGGGCTTTCTCTAGTTGCGGTGAGCAGGGCTAATCTCTAGTTAGGGTGCAGAGGCTTCTCACTGCGGTGGCTTCTCTTGTTGTGGAGCACAGGTTCTACGCATGCACAAGCTTCAGTAGTTGCAGCATGTGGGCTCAGCAGTTGTGGCTCCTGGACTCTAGAGCCCAGGCTCAATGGTTGTGGCACCTCGGCTTAGTTGCTCTGCGGCATGTGGAATCTTCCCGGATCAGGGATCAAACCCTTGTCTCCTGCATTAGCAGGTGGATTCTTTACCACTGAGTCACCAAAGAAGCCCCCATTCCAGGATTCTTGCCTGGGAAATCCCATGGACAGAGGAGTCTGGCAGGCTACAGTCCATGGGGCTGCAAAAGAGTCGGACACAACTTAGCAACTAAACAACAGCAACTGTTTCCCAGACGAGGAAATGGAGGCTCAGAGGAGTGAAAATGTGTTCACCTCTGCACCCCCTTAATATGTTTCCGTTCCCTTTGGCTTCCCCTGTCCCTAACAGGCTGCCAAAGTCCAGAAGATGCTTAAATAGGATTGGAGTCAACCCCTTCCATTTTCATACCTGGTTAGCCACCTCAGACTGTGGTGTTGGAGAAGACTCTTGAGAGTCCCTTGGACTGCAAGGAAATCCAACCAGTCCATCCTAAAGGAGATCAGTCCTGGGTGTTCAATGGAAGGACTGATGTTGAAGCTGAAACTCCAATACTTTGGCCACCTGATGCGAAGAGCTGACTCATTTGAAAAACCCTGATGCTGGGAAAGATTGAAGGCGGGAGGAGAAGGGGACAACAGAGGATGAGATGGTTGGATGGCATCACCAGCTCAATGGACAAGGGTTTGGGTGGACTCTGCCAGTTGGGGATGGACAGGGAGGCCTGGCGTGCTGCAGTCCATGGGGTCGCAAAGAGACACGACTGAGCGACTGAACTGAACTGAACTGAAGCCACCTCAGAAGTTCACTGTGAGGATTAAATGAGGTCATGGAAAGCAGGCAGCCAGAACAATGGCCCTCATACTTGAAACAAGCCTTTAGGTCGCACTTAGCACTTTAGAAAATGTATCCCACATCACTCACTGCCCCTGTTAGAGACAGCTGTTATCTTAGTTGTCATCTTTTCCTACCTGCTTGTGTCCCATCGTGACTTGAGACTAAACTCACTGCTCCCTTGCCCACAGTAAGCCAACAGACACCACTGGCCACAGGGCTTGAAATTCAAGACCAAGCAGGTGTCCAGGCCTCTCCTCTTCATGTTAATGCCTCTCTAGAGAATAGTTTGAACCACTACCCCTCTGGTTGTGCTGAGAAACGTAATGGACTATGAGCCAGTAAAGAAAGGGCCTGGATCAAGAAACTTTGTTTTTCCTCCAAATTCCCGGGGATGGTGTACTGTAGGCACACATTAAATGCTTATTGACAAATGGATAGGTGACTGTTGCCTGATTTCTGATTGCTGTTTATTAATCTCTAAGGTCAAAGTGATGCACATGCAGTTTAGAAAGTCAAAAGATTCTGTGAAGTGGCCACAAAATACAGTAGTCCTCTGTTTTCTCCTTCATTTCCCCTCCCAGAATCAACCACCTCACCTCCTTAAGCTGATTATTTTGGTATTTAACTTCTATGTCTCCTTGTTACTAATGCTGGGCATATCCGTCCTAGGCATTCTCTATTAAATGCCTCCTGTGGAAGCCATGCTGTACTCCCTCAAAATAGATCTTTAATAATTTTGATTAGGTCAGTATTCAGTGTTTACATCCTTATGGCTGTAAATAGTTGCAGCTGAGTCATGTTGTAAACGTGGTTTGCCTTTTCTTTCCTGGACAATATTTCCCCCAGGAGTTAATAATTACCTTGCATTTCCCCCTCACTTTTGTTTTGTTGGTTTTCTATGTACTCTTACAAATTTGACCTCAGACTTCAATGAGTGTCTCAGTTCCCTCATAAGACATTGAGATGCACCAGGTATTACATCCGTTCGATCACCCTGAGAAGCTTCCTGCCTGAGGGCCTCTGACCTGCACTCTGAGCTGTTTGGCCTGCAGCCTGGCACACAGCTGTCCCTCTGGAGTTCCCCTCCTCAGCACCGTCGTGGAGCTCCCCTATATCTCTCTGTGTTTGGCTCTCCCATTTCTTGTTTCTCTACTTCCTCCCCAATTTGGGTAAAATGCATCTTGCAGTAACTTACCAAGCATGATTCAAAGCACTTCTATTCTTGTACTTTTGTTGATGCTTTGGCTGGTATAACTACATTTTTCATGCCCAGAATTTAGTCCCTTACATTTCCAGAACTAAAAAGGCCTCATAAGTACTTCGCTCTTAATGGTATTTCAGACATTTCTCCCTCCCTGGACATCCATTTCTAAAAATTCTTTGTGCTGCTAATTCATTATTTTCAAGTTCTTCATTTTCAGGTTTTAAAATTCAGTTTTTGTTTCTTTTTTCCCAGTTTACTTTCCACCTTCTAAAATTTGGTTATTTCTTCTCCAGTGTTTCTCCATTTTGGAGGGTTTAATTCTGGCTTGGAGATCATTTTTCTGTAAGATTTTGAAGGCACTGTTTATTTGCTTTCTATCTTTCAATGTTGTCTTTGAGAAGTCTGAAGCCACTCTGACTGCTGATTTTTTTGATCTGACCTTTTTCTCCCTGCTAATTCATCACTATATACTTGGTTTATGACATTGTGTACAAGTTTGAGGTGTACGGCATAATTTGATATATAGTGTGTGTTATGATTATCAATAAGGCTAGTTAAATATATCCATCACCTCATTAGTTATCAGTTTGTGTGTGTGCGCTAAGAACTTTTAAGATCTACCGTCTTAGTAACTTCCAAGCACACAGTACAGTATTGTTAACTATAGTCACCGTGCTGGCCATTACATCCTCAGAGACTTTATTTTATAACTGGAAGTTTGTACCACTGAACACCTTCACCCAGTTCCTCCAGCTTCTGTGCCCCGCCTTTGGCAACCACCAGTCTACTCTGTTTCTCTGAGTTCATTTTTTTTTTTTTTTTTTTTTTTTTATTGATGCTTCCACATGTAAGTTATATGCAGCATTTTTATTTTGTTTATTTCACTTAGCATAATGCCCTCAAGGTTCATTGATATTGTTGCACATGATAGGATTTCCTTTTTTGTGTGTGTGCTTGTGTTTTTTTTTATTTCGGCGAGATCTTAGTTTCCTGACCAGGGATTGAAGCTGGTCCTATAAGCAGTGAAAGCCCTGAGTCCTAACCGCTGGATGCCAGAGAATTCCCCTCTACCACATTTTCTTTATCCATTCATCTGTCAGTGAACACAGGGTTTTTCTCATGTCTTGGCAATTAGTGAATAATTCTTTGGTGACAAGTTGGTGCAGATATTTCTTTGAGATGATGATTTCATCTTCTTTGGATATATACCCAAGAGTGGGATGGCTGGATCATCTGGTAGTTCTATTTTTAACTTCTTGAGGAACCTCCGTGGTTTTTCCATAATAGCTGTCCAAATTTACATTCCTACCACCACTGCATAAGTTTCCTTTTCTCCGTATCCTGGCCAGCACTTGTTTAAAGAGCTTGTCTTTTTGATAATAACCATTTCACGGGTGTGAAGTAACATCTCATCGTGGCTTTGATTTTCATTTCCCTGAGCACCTTTTCATGTGCCAGTGGGTCATCTGTGCATCTTCTTCAGTGATCTGAATTTTTAACATCTCTGGAAGCTCGTTGGATCCTTGGTCATGACAGTGGGCTGTGGCGTGGGCCCATAGTGCTGAGTGGTTAGTGGGCTTTTTCAATTCTGGAAACTAGATCCTCAAATTCTGAGAGTTGAAATATTTAAATATATATGTTTAATATATTTAAATATTTAATATTAATACTTTAAAATATTGTATATAATATTAAATATTATATATAATATATTAAACATATATATTTTTAATTCTCAGACTTTCAAGATTTTATATATATATTATTATATACACACACATAAATGAATAACACAAACATATTTCATGGCTGTGTGAGTAAGCCTCCAAGATGGTCCCAATTGATCCTCACCTCCTGATAATCATACCTTACCTGTACATTTCACTCTCATTATTGGACCAGGGTTGGTCTCTCAGTGGCCAACAGCATACAGTGAAGTGATACTAACTCCATTCTGATTGGGTATAAAAGACAATGTGACTCCCATTTGGCTATATTCTCTCTTTCCTCCTGGATTGCTTGCTTTGGGGAAGCCAGCTACCATTGCAGAAGCCTTTATGGGGAAGCCTCCTGCCAACAGCCAGTTAGCAACTGAGGCTTCTGCCAGTAGCCACTTGTGAGTGAGTCACCCTGGAAAAACTCCTCTAAGCCCCAGTCCAGCCTCAGAGGGAGACAGCAACCTTTGCTGGCACCTTGCTTGAAGCCTCTTGGAGGACTCTGAGCCAGAACTAACGCCATTAAGCTGCTCCCCCCCCAGATCCTGTCCTCAGAAACAGGGTAAGAGAATAATGTTTTGTTTTATAAGCTTTCTGTGTGGTTGGAGTGATTAAAAAAAAAAATAGTTTAATATATAATATTATTTATAATGACCTGCACTGGGTCTTCATTATTGCATGGGTTTTTCGTCTAGTTGTACAGAGTGGGGGCTACTCTCTAGTTGTGGGGTGTGCGCTTCTCATGGCAGTGCTTATCTTGTTGCAGCATATACAGGCTCAATAGTTAGTTGATGCACAGGTTTAATTGCTCCCGTGGCATGTGGGATCTTTCCGAACCAGGGATCGAACCCATGTCTCCCTGGATTGACAGGGCAGATTTTTTCTATCACTGAGCCACCAGGGAGGCCATAGGAGAGGGGGAGGTGGGGGGGGAGGGAAGGGGGGGGGGAGGAGGGAGGGGGGGAGGGGGTGGGGGTCTTGAGATGACTTTTCTCTTATGCAGCGATAGATAAATTATATAATGGATGGATGGGCGGAGGGGGGCACTCCTCCTCCCCCTCCATTTTTTCTGTTCTTTTGCATTCAAGGATTCCTATTGAACTAGTAGTAGACTTCCTATTCAGTTCAGTTCAGTCGCTCAGTCATGTCCGACTCTTTGTGACCCCGTGAACCACACAGCACGCACAAACACCATTGCCTCCCTGTCCATCACCAACTCCCAGAGTTTTACCCAAACTCATGTCCATTGAGTCAGTGATGCCATCCAACCATCTCGTCCTCTGTCGTCCCCTTCTCCTCCCTCAATCTTCCTATAGCAGTCTTTAAATTTCATTTATTTCCTGTTTGTCTTTTTCCTTTCTGTTCTGGGTGATTTTTTAAACTTTATTTTCTAAACTTTCTTTGGAGTTTAACTTTTGCTCTTTCATTAAAACAAATTAAAAAAAAAAATTTTATTCTGTAATTTTTCTTTTACAGATCTCTTTTAAAAAAAAGAAAAAAATGTAGGACCCAGATTCTGGAGTCCTTTAGTCCAGAGACCTTTATGTTTTAACCTTCTTTAGAGGAGAAATCTCCATTCTCTTTCCAGGTTGGGATCTTGTCTGTCTTGCTACAGGAAATAGGGAGACAGATCTGAGGAACTTACAGCTTCTTAAGCTGAATTTCAGTCATTCCCACTGCCTTCACTTTTGTTTCTAGAGGCATCTTCCTTCCTGATTAGGTGCTGGGTATTCCATGTTCCTCGCTTTAATCCACTGTTTGTGTTTTGTTTTTTTTATCTACATTCAGCTTCTACAGTCATTTTTTATGTTTTTTTTTTTTTTTTTTTACCCTCTGCCTATTCTCTCCATGCTGATGGGTGTAAAACATAACAACAACAAAAACAAAACTTTATGTATACTTAAACCAGCCCTTCATGCCTTACTGTCCCCATCTCTCTCTGGGACCTTCTGTGACTCACTGAACCTCTTCCTCATCAACACCAGTAAGAGGACATTGGCTTTCTCACTGTCACTGTGGTTCTGAGGTCACAGCATATGATATAACTGCAGTGGGAGCACTCACAAGTCGTTTCTGAATAATCAGTCCATCCATTCTCTAAGCACACCTGCTGGTTCATGCCTGAAGACACATCAGCGGCCCTTGACCTACAGACTTTGACTTCGGAGCCAAGTGTCAAAATTTAAGAGGAGGAATTTACATACACACACCTTCGGAGGTCCGAGTATGTGTATATAAAACAATGCCAGTGGGTTATATATGCATATATGTGTACATACACACATCTCTCAAAAATGAGCTTTCTTGCCAAACAAAACCCACCTTTGGACTGTGGGTGAAATGAGAAGCGTGAAAAATGTTTAGCCTAAAGTGTGTTTAAATATTTTATGACATCTTCAAAGGAAAGCTATGGGAAGACTAAGCCACCCAGAACACAGCTGGGATGGTACAATGAGGCATCTTGAAAAATCACAGAGTCCTGTGCAGGACTGAGAATATTCAGAGGTGACCACCTAGCCTGGCTCCCCTCCTGCCTGCTGTAATAAAAATTATTTTTGGATAAGTCATGTTCATTGTTTAGCAAGATAAGATTAATATTTATAAAGTATGATACTATTCTGTCAGTTTTGAAGAAAATTATATTTTGGGTTATACAACTTATTTGGGATAGCAAATTCCGTTTGTTGACTCCCTGTCCTTTTACAACCCATGTGATATTGTTTTAAAGATGGCAGCTATGTAACTCACTTCCATTCAGTATTCTCCTTTATACCCTTGACAGACATTACTAATCAGTCATGGCCCTCATTTTTCTCTCAGTCCTCATGTGACGTCTCATGATCCTTTATTTTCCATGCAGTGGCCACCAGCAGTGGATTGGGGTGTGGGTTGGAGTGGGGTGGCAGGCACACCCACCAGATGAAGCATAAAAAGCCTTTTCTGGTTGAGTCTTTTTATCACTAATCTTGGTTGAACATGCTCCTGTTCACATTACTTTATCCAGAAAACTGATCTAGCATGGCCCATACCAAACACACTGGCTTTTTGTGGCCTAAAATCACATTTAGCATTTTGTTTTTGGTATCTCATCTACCATGATTACCCTGGATTTTGATTAATATTCCAGGGGTTTTTAAGTATTTATGCAGCCGACTTCTTGAAATAAATAGTATGCTTTTATCCTATTACGCATCTTTTTTCTTTTTGGCTGTGCCGCACAGCATGTGGGATCATAGTTCCTGAGGAATTATGCCCCATACAGGCAACGGATCAAACCTGTGCCCCTTGCATTAGAAGTGCAGAGTCCCCAACCACTGAATCATTAAGGAAGTCCGTATCCATCATATTCTTATTCTGAACCAGGGGTCAGCAAACCTTGACCCACAGACCAAATCCAGCCTGTGACCCTGCTTTGATGAATTGTTTTATTGAACACAGCCTCGCCATAAAATTTACACATTGTCCATGACTGCTTTCACACTAAAAGGGAAGAGCTGAGTAGTTTTGAAAAAAGACTGTCTGGCCCACAAAGTCAAAAATACTTGGCAAAAACACTCATTGGTATTCTGCAGTTGTAGGCTAAAATTAGCAGTGGACATGGAGCTGACTGCTTCAGGGTGGTAGCTGGGCCCTAGAGGTGCTGGCTCCTGTCAATTACTCTAAGATGTTTTGTACTTCAATTTTTCCATCTTTGAAATGGGGAAGAAAATACCTGTTTTTAATCTTCCAATATTTTAAGTATATGAGATTTCAAGTAAGAGAACCAGCCTTGAACAGATTGCAAAGCGGAAGCCTGTAAGATCCAACCCACAGGTGTTCTCTTTGGCTTACACAATGAACGGGAAGAAATTGAATTAACTAGACTTTTTTTTTTTAAATTGAGAAGTGTTTGCACATCTCCAGGATAACCAGCTAAATTAGTAAGACTGAGTTTGTTTGTCTTACATGAACACAATGTCTGGTGTTGAGTAGACACCAGTCAACTTTTCTATATTAGAAAGACTGGAGCATGTGGTTTTATTTTATTTTATTTGGTTCTTGTACATTTTTATTTATTTATTTCCCAATTATTTTTATTATTTGGAGGCTAATTATTTTTTATTTTTTTTTTTCTTTACAATATTGTAGTGGTTTTTGCCATACATTGACATGAATCAGCCATGGATTTACATGTGTTGCCCATCCTGAACCCCCCTCCCACCGAGGCGTCTCCTTTTAGACAGCACACACTTTCCTGGTAACCAGTCCTACCATGCCAGTTATCTCCCCAACTCAGAAGCCATTGTCAGTTTACTATTTAAATGCCCCATTTCAGTTATTTTTACTTTGCCCTAGTGGCTCAGTGGTAAAGAATCTGCCTAACAATGCAGGAGACACAGGAAACATGGGTTGGATCTCTGGGTTGGGAAGATCCCTTGGAGAAGGAAATGAGGCAAACCACGCAGTGCAGTATTCTTGCCTGGGAAACCCCATGGACAGAGGAGCGTGATGGGCTACCAGTCCCCCATGGAATTGAAAGAGTCAGATACAACTTAGCAACTAAATAACAACAACTGATCTTGTAGACAGTTGAATCTGCAACTTCCACATTTAAGCAGGGGAAATTTTTCAATTGGGTCTAAGGAAGAATATCATCTACAAGATGAAGTGCACTTTTACAACCATTTGAACTGAATTGATAGAGAAACTTCCTAATTCTTTGCATTTAATGGAACTTGTCTTGCAATAGGGACAGGACATTTAAAGTAACAGTACATGAAAGAGGGACTTCCTGGTGGCCCAGTGGTTAAGACTCTTTCCTTCCAATGCAGGGAGAATGGGTTCAGTCCTTGGTTGAGGAACTAAGATCCCACATGCCATCATACCAGTGCAGCCAAAAAATAAATAAAAAATAAAAAACTGAGAGTGCAACAGAATTGAGATAAAAGCAGAAATCAATGAATCAGAAAACAGAAAAATAAAATATTAAAAAAATACATGAAAAAAAGTTGGTTTCGGTGCACATACACATAATTGTATATTGTGATGCTTATTTACATGTCAAGGGCAAAATGTTACCTCTGAAAATTATAGGGGAACTCATGCTGCCAAGTCACTTCAGTCGTGTCCAACTCTGTGCGACCCCATAGACAGCAGCCCACCAGGCTCCTCCATCCATGGGATTTTCCAGGCAGAGTACTGGAGTGGGGTGTCATTGCCTTCTCCAGGGGAACTCATAATTACGTTCAAATCCCATCTAGGCTTATGAAGTCTCCAACTGGTACCTTGGACAGCACCCCCCCCCAACTTCTTCAGTGCGAGTTTGTTCTGCTGCAGAATACTGTATCTACCACTCTTAAAATTCCAGCTAACTCTGGACTCTTATTTGTAAAATGGTGTAACTCCTATAAAGGAGAACAGCAAATAAGAGAATGGGTAGCTACCCAAAATATCTAGTCTTCACAACATTTTAATTATTTTCTTTTTGTACTTTTAGGGTGTTTATCTAACTGCTATTTTAAGGCCTGAATGGTGGCAGGGGTTTATTTCTTCTTCCTGAAAGCTACAAAGCATTTGCTTCTTGCTTTCTTCACTGCTCTTTCAAACAGTGTCTGGTACACAGTAAACAGTCAGTAATGCTCATAGGGTGAAAACTTGCCCCTCCTCCGTGACACTTACATTTGCTCATCTCGGTCGCAAAAAGCAAGGTGCTAATGGGAAGGGTTAGAACCATTTGATCCTTTTCTGAAAAGTATATTTTGTTTGGGCTTTCTGTAATAGGCTACATCCCCTTGACAACTTTGTTCACAAGGGGAGTGAGTGAAATAAGAGAATCAGATCTAGCACCCCTCCTTGAGCCCCAATGTACACATACTCATGCATACGCAATGCATGAGTTCAAAGTGAACTCTCCACAAAATACACAGCACATTGCCATCAGTGCTGAAGTCATTCCGTGTCTAGGTCCGTTGTTCACACTTCATATTTCACAACCCATTCTTGGCAGCAAACCGGACAGCACTTAGCTCTTTTGCAGCCAAGAAGAAATTTCCTTCCTCATCACACAATTCCATATTAATATCATTTCTCCTTCAGGCTCTTAGCACTCCTCTCTGTACTCCTCAGTCTCAGGTCATCATGCACATCTCTTGTTCTGTTATTTAAATCTGGTGTTTAACCTTTCCTGTGTTGGTTTCTTTATCTCTGTCTGGTTATATGCAACTGCATATAAGGAAAGGTAGAGATTAGCACAGTTCCCTGTAGCAAGACAAATACAAGCCACATATGTGATTTAAAGTTTTTCTAGTAGCCACATAAAGACAAACAGATGAAACTAAACATTAACATATTTCATTTAACCTATTCTCTCTCTCTGTTTTTTTGCCTCACTGTGTGGGATCTTGGTTCACTGACCAAGGATCAAACCTGTGCCTCTTGCAGTGAGAGCACAGAATCCCAACCTGCACAACGCCTCATGTGAGGGCTGTCAGCCTCTTACCTCTTGATTATTGCTATGCTTCTCTCTAATCCCTTTGGAGAAAGAATAAAGGATTGTTAGAGCAGGCATATTCACTTGGGCTCAGCTACAATATTTGTCTTTTAAGGTCACTAAACATTTCAAGCACCTGACACCATTTCCCTGCAAGCCAGCATCATGAGTGATGGGCAGAAGACCGCACCTCCAGGGTCCTGCAATCACTCTGAAGGAGTCAGCTTTACTCCCACTGCTAATTTTAGTTTGCAATCTGCAGAGGGTACCGATGAGTCTATTTTTTTGCCAAGCACCTTTAATAGATGTGGCCTGGAAGTAGCTCACTCAGGCTGGGGCTGGAAGCCAGGAAAGAGCACCATCTGTGGCTCAGAGCTGCCTCCCTGGGGCTAGGCTTCCCTGCTCCCTCTTGCCCAGACCCCTCTTTCTCTACTGGGCTTCCTCACCTCAGTCACCCATAAGGTGGCTCACTGGCTGCAAGACAGTGAACTCTGGATGCCTAAGGTCAGTCTCTCAGTCATAGATGATTGAGTTGATTTCACTCCTCTTTCATTTGTTCCTTGTGGTGGCAACAAGCCATGCAAGTAGAATGGAACTGGCCTGATGGATAGCATCTAGGGAAAAAAAAAAGACTCAATGCAGTTTCCAGGGAGGTAGTGATGAAATTAATTGAGTACAGAATTGGGAATCAACTCAGAAATCAAGCACTCCAAAGACTTCCCTGGTGGTCCAGTGGTCAAGACTCTGTGCTTCCATTGCAGGGGCCTGGGTTCCATCCCTGGTCAGGGAACTAGATTCCACATGTTGCAACTAAAAGATCTTGTGTGCCGCAGCTAAAGATCCTGTGTGTCACACAAATAAATATTAAAAGAGAGAAAAGAAATTAAGTACTTCGGCCATTTCTTATTACACAGGATGCATAGGAGAATGGGAGAGGTTGAGGACTCATTCAGGGTTACACAGTGGCCTAGTGGTAGAGGGTTAGATTCTTTGTGGAAGAGACCCTGTTTTATTTACCTCTCCAGTGCATTATCTCTGGTACACAGCATTCAGTAGATGTTTGTGGAATGAATTGATGCATTTTTTATAATATCTGGTTTACCTAGAGGCCCCAAATATATACATATCCACGCTATATATGGAATGCATGTGTATTGATTTTGCAAACCCAGCGTCCTTTACCCTTCCTGCTTGCGGCGCATCCCTCCCCAGTGCTGCCGGGAGCCATGTGATCCAAGGATGGCCAATCA
Organism: Odocoileus hemionus; assembly: GCA_020976825.1. Classification (NCBI taxonomy): domain Eukaryota; kingdom Metazoa; phylum Chordata; class Mammalia; order Artiodactyla; family Cervidae; genus Odocoileus; species Odocoileus hemionus. The sequence continues at coordinate 18,811 of JAJLRB010005233.1, read as the reverse complement.
GATTATTTCATTTCCCTAGCCACCGTGATTTGTTTGTTCAACAGTAAACACGTGGTTCAAGCCTGACCAATCACAGCTTATGCAGACACAGTTCTCAGGCTTTGTTTTGGTCATACTCTCACCCAGCAGGGAGAGCCTGAGAATGAAGCCAGCACAGAAGGAAGCAGAACTAAGAGCTGGAGAAAGCACTGCTGAGTTTTGGTGTGATGGCTTTTGACCACCAATATCCACGTGTATACAAAGCCAAGGTCTGTCCCTGGATTTTTCAATTAATGAACTGGATAATCCCTTCTTATAAAAAAAAAACAAGTTTCTGTTATTTGCATCTGAAACCAAATGACAAGCAAACTATTTTAAAACACCAATGAAACAGTCTACGGATTAGTACCTCCAACAGCTCCTATTGTTTGCATTTTCACCTTCCCCTAAGCCCAGTCTTAGAGGGGTAAACTTACAGGAGCCTAGACTTTAAGTAGTGATTTTTATTCTCATTGCCAATGATTGCTTTAGGCATGATAGGTGATGCAAACATGGTGAAGAGCGGGAGATCTCTTGCCTGAATTCTGGGATAGATTTTCCTCTTGGGTGGTGGTTGTTTTAGTTGTTAGATTGTGTCCTACTCTTTTGTGACCCCATGGACTGTAACCCACCAGGCTGCTCTGTCCATGGGATTTCCCAGGGAGAATGCTGAAGTGGGTTGCCATTTCCTTCTCTAGGGGATCTTCCTGAGCCAGGAATTGAACTAACATCTCCTGTCCTTCCTGATTTTGTACATGGCTATGGGAGGATGTGATGGCTGGATCTGCAGCAGTCAGCTTGAGGCCATGAGGAGACAAGTCTGAGGATGGGAACCAGAGTGTGAAGGGTGGCAAAGCAGGGAAATGGAAAAAGCCTGTGTCCTTGATGGTATCACTCAACTACTGGCAGCCAAAAGCAACTTGATTGAATATTGGGTGTTTTTTAAAAATTAATTAATTATTTTTGACCATGTCTTGTGGCTTGCAGAGGTTTAGTTCCCCAGCCAGGAATCAAACCTGGGTCACAGCAGTGAAGGCTCCAAGTCCCAACCACTGGACCGCTAGGAAGTCCCAAAATAAATGTTTTTTAAAATATGTTTTTAAGTAGGAAAGAGAAGTGAAACCTTTGAATGAAATCTTACAGGAAGACCATTATGTAAAATAATTATATGAGAAGTTTCCCTAGAAGAAGTGGGGAGGGAGTACTGAAGCATTGATCACTTGGACCCCGATATTTTCCCTTATGAAAGGCCCCATATATCCTCTGGAAGCCGGGGCCTCTCCATCTGAAGACTGGCATATAGTCTAACTGTTTAAACTAGAACAACATTTCTCAACCTTGGCCCTGTTGATACAGTTCTTTGTTGTGGGAGCTGTCCCGTCCTGTCCATCTAGGATGTTTTAATAGTATCCAGGACTGTAACCCATGAGATGCCATTAACACCTGTTCCCAATCATGACAGCTGACAATGTTTCCAGTCAGACATTGCCAGAGGTTCCTATAAGTGGAAAATATTGTCCCTAGTGTGAGAAATACTAAAGTAGAATTATTCACTTCTCTCAATTATTATTAGAACAATAAGTTTGACTGTTTTGTGAGACAGTTGCAGTATTATTACAAACATATAAACTACCAGAAAAATGACACGAGATGAGGATATGGAGAAATTGGACCTCCTGTGCACTTCTGCTGTGGAATGTAAATGGTGCAGTGGAAAACAATTGGTGTCTCATCTAAAATGTTGAGTATAGAATTATCATATGATCCAGCAATCCTGTTAGTAGATGTATATCCCAAAGAATTGAAAGCAGGGACTCAAACAGATCATTTGTACACTAATGGTTCACAATAACCAAAAGATGGGAGCAACTCAAAGTGTTTCACTGGAAGATGAATGGATAAGTAAAAATGCTCGTCTCTACATACAAAGGGATGGTTATTCAGCTATAAAAAGAAAGAATTCTGTTACATTGCTACAAGTCATGGGTGAAATTTTTACAACATTATGCGTAATAAGTTAAGTCAAAGCTAGACACAGAAGGGGACAAAATGTAATGTTGATTCCACTTATATGAAATACCTAGAATATGAAAATCCAGAGATACAGCGATAATATAGTAGCAGGTGAACCAGGGCTGGGAAGAGGATTTAAGAGTTACTGCTAAAGTGTAAACAGAGTTTTCCACACTGGGGCAATGAAAAGATTGGAACATGATACCAGTGATTGTTTGTATTACATTGAGAAATGTAACTAATGCCACTGTAATTGTATGCTTAAAACCTGTTCAAAGAAGCGAAATTTTTACATTATGTACCCACTTTTCTTTACTGAAGTAAAAAACGGAACAATAAACATCAAATAAGTTACCAGACCCCAGCTGTTTCGATCCCTGGGTCGGAAGATCGTCTGGAGAAGGAAATGGCAAACCACTCCAAGTAACTCTTGCCTGAAAAAATCCCGATGGAAGAGAGAATTGTGGTAGGCTCCAGTCCATGGGTACCAAACATGAGTTGGACATGAAAAATAAAAAAAAACCTTTAAAATTTGTTCACTTTCACTTTCATTAAAGTTGTTGAACTTTGTGCCAATCCTGTGGTGCTTGGTGCAGATGCATGCCAAGATGCTGTGGCCTGTGATGGAAATACCTAGGGGAAAGGTGTAGATGCGATCTGGGGACTCTGTTCTGACCCACTAGCTTTAGTGGCTGTGGAGTTCTAAGACATCCCTGTTAGAGGTGTAGGTTCTATCGAGTACTTACCATGTACTAAGCTAAGGTCTTCACACAAGTCACCTCATCTAACTCAAAACAACCCCCGGTCGGTCTTCCCTGGTAGCTCAGTGGTAAAGTATCCACCTGCCAGTGCAGGAGACATAGGTTCAATCCTGATCCAGGAAGATCCCACATGCCACGGAGCAACTAATCCCATGCCCACAACTATTGAGCTGTGCTCTAGAGCCAGGCTCATCTACTGAAGCCCTCCAACCTAAAGCCTGTGCTCTGCAACAAAAGAAGCCACCACATGAGAAACCCAAGTATGAAGACCAGAACAGCCAAAAATACATAAAATTATAAAAAAAACACAAAAATCTTTGCTGAAAGCCACTGGGAAGTTTGTATTTACAAAACAAAAACAACCCCAGGAAACAACCTGGGTGCTCCTATGACCCTTATATTAAAAAAATTTTTTTTTGGCCACACCATGTGGCTTGCAGGATCTTAGCTCCCCGACAGGGATTGAACCGTACCCCCTGCATTAGGAGTACAGAGTCTTAACCACTGGAGTGGGGGGGAAGCCCCTGTCCCTTTTATTTGTGATTGAACGGAGGCTCGGGAAAAAGGGGGGTAGAGAAACATATTAAACCCCAAAATTTGTGGGTTTCCCTTTTCGGGCCCTAAATGCTTTTGCCCAAAATTGGGGGGGATTTCTCTTTTGCTGGTTTTGGGGGCCCAAAATGCTTACTGTTTTTTTGGTTTAAAAGCCTTTTTTCCGAGTATTTATTTCGTAAAACAGAAATAAGGAGAAGTGAAATAATTAGGGGTTTCCCCAAGCGGCTTTTTGTCATTCGGGGATGTACGGTTTTTATTTTTTTTTTTAAAGGTTCTTTTTCCCCGGAAGATGGGGTTTTTCCCCTAAAACAATGCCCATTTTGATAAAGAGAAGAAATTTTTCCCCCGGGGGAAAGGGTCTGAAGACATGGGCTTTTCTGTGGGCCGGTTTGTCCTGAGTTGGAATTTCAGTTTCCTGGGGGGGGGTTTTTGTTGGCTATTTTTAAAAAATTTTTTCTTGTTTTTTCCTTTTTCTCCCTTTATTGGGGGGGGTTTTAGGGGCATTTGATGTTTTAAATCTGTTTTATCTCTAGAAAAAACACAGCTCCCCCTTTGCCCCCAGGAAAATTTTAAAAATTTTTTTGCTTCTGGATCTCGATGGGAAAAATAAAATTGATTGCAAAGCAGTGTGTGGTGCGCATACTTTTTTGCTTGAAATTTTTATGCTGATACACAAATTTTGCACAAAAAGAAGAAAAACCAGGGCCTTGGAAGGGTTTAGGGGGTTTTAGAGGGGGAAAGGTTTCCCGGGCCCTTTCAAGGTTTTTCCCAATTTCCCTTCCCCAAATTGTATCCCACAACTGTGGTCCTTAGGGGCATGTTTTAAATTTTTCGGGGGGGAAAAATACAAACTGTGTCATCAAAATCTAAAAAGGGGGTTTTTGGGAACATCGGTTCGAAAATTTGTGACCCCTGTTCCCGGGGGGCCCCGTCTTTCATTTTTAAAAGAGCCCCCATTTTTAATCTTGGGTTATGAGGGGGTTTTGGGGGGAAATATTTTTTTTGGGGGAAGAATTCTTTTTTTGGGGCAAGGTGTAAACCCCTAGGGGAAAATTTATTTTTTTTGGTTTTTAAAGGGCTTTAAAGTTTTGAGAAAACCCCACCCCAGATCGAAATAAACTTTTTGGCAGGATGAATTTTGTCCCCATGCCCTGTTGCCTCCGGGCAGGCTGTCCCTTCTTTTTCCATTTTCCTTCCCCCCCTTCTGTTAAAATTGCTTGGGGCTCCTCCCACCCTTATTTTTTTCCCGGGGCCTGGGAAACTCCCACAAGGAATGGAAAAAACCTTTTCGGGTTTCATTTGGGTTTTAAACATTTTCTGAACATATTTGGAATTTTAAAAAAAAAAAAATTTGGGTAGCTTAAAAAAAGCAAAAACCATCTAGATCTTGGGAAAAGGAAATTTCATTCCAGATGGGAAAAAAGGGAGTTTTTTCCCATTCTTCCCCTTTGGCCGAACCAGAAACAAGTTTGGGGTTTTTACACTTTCCCATGGCAAAGGGGGGCCTTTCGGGACTGGGGAGTTTTTTTTCTTGAAAAAAAAAAAAAATTAAAATTAGCTGAGTTTTGGGCCACTTTTGCCATGTTTGGGTTGGGACCCTTCTTTGTCCCTTTTATCTCCCCCCGGTCATCAGGGTTTGGGGGAAAGGTTTTGGTCTCCCCAAAACTGTGTTAGGGGGCCCCGGGGGGGAAAAAATTGAGGTTTGCAGGGGTGAAGAAATTTGGCCAGGGGTTAAATCGACAGCGAGCATAAAGGGAGTCGGGCCCTTTAAAAGGGCCTTTTTTCCATGGGGGGCTGACCATTTACGTGAACCTTACTTTTTTTTTTTTTTTAAAATTTTTGTTTTATTGTTGTTTTTTTTTTTTCATTTTTTTTATATGTTGGAGGCTATCTTCACAGCAATTACAGTAGTTTTTATTATACATTGAAATTGAATTAGCCATGGATTTACATGTAGTTCCCCCATGCCGATCCCACCCTTCCACCTCCCTCTCTCTACCCGCTCCCTCTGGGTCTGTCCCAGTGCGACCACAGGCCCTGCTGCACATTGTCCATGCATCCAACCCGGGCGTGGTGATTCTGTTCACCTAGATTAATACACATGTTTTGATGCCTGTTCATTTCGAAACATCCACCCGCCTTCTCCCACAGAGTCCAACAGTCCTGTTCTACTATACATCTGATTCTCTTTTGTCTGTTGTGGCATATAGAGGATAGCATTACCATCTTTCTAAATTCCATATATATGACAGTTAGTATACGTATAATGGTCTATTATCTTATCTGGCTTCCCATCGCGACTGGCGATATTGGGCTCCCAGTTTCATCCATTCTCATTTAGATCTGATTTCAAAATGAATTCTTTCTTATGGCTGAGGTAATATTCCATGGTTGATATATGTTACCACATCTATCCTCATCGCATTCGGTCTGCGTGATGGGCATCTAGGTACTGACTTACATGTCCAGGGCTATTAATAAATAGTGCATGCCGATGAACACTGATGGTGTGCATGTGTCTCGCTATGCAGATCTGGTGTTTTTTGTCACTTGGTGGTCATTTGACCCAGAAGTGGGATTGCTGTGGACTATATGGACAGTTTCTATTTTTCCTGCTTATTTAAGTGAATCTCCACACTGTTATTTCCTTTGTGGCTGTTCCCTAATTTGGCAATTCACAACCTAACAGTTTGGTTTAAAAAAAAAAAAGCAGGGTTCCCTTTTCCTTCAACACCCTCTCCAGCATTTATTGCTTGTAGACGTTTGGATTAGAAGCCATCCTGGACTGGGCTGTATTAATGGTTTCACCCTCAATTGTGGTTTTTGAATTTGCATTCACTGATTATAATGAGTGGATGTTTAGCTTCTTTTCTATCGTGTTTGTATAGCCACATCTGTATGTCTTCCTGGGGAGACTAGAAATGTCTGAGTTGAGTTCGTTTGCCGCCTCTTTGTCTCTTCGTTGGTTCATTTTCTTTTTTCTGGAGTTGAGCTGGATGAGGAGTTGGCTTGTAAATTTCTTTGAGGATTCATCCGTATTATTCTGGTTGCACTCGTTTTTGCCTATTATTGTTCATCCCAATTCTGAGGGCTGTTCTTTCGCTCGCTTGCTATTATAGTTTTCCTTTTGTGAGTGCAAATAGATATTCTTTTAAGTTACATTAGGTCCCATTTGTCATATTTTGTTTGCTTTTAGTTCTGAAAATTATGGGATGTGGGGTCATAAGTGGAATCATGCTGTGATTTATGTTGGAGAGTGTTTTAACCTATGGTTCTCCTCTAGGGAGTGTCTGATATCAGTTGCTGGTCTAACAATTTAGATCTTTATTCCATTTTGCAGTTTTAGTTTTTGTTGTATGGTTTGTTAGAAAAGTGTTCTAGTTTCACTTCTTTTTACAAGTGAGTTGGACCAGTTTTCCCAGCAACCATCTTGTTAAAGTAGGTTTGTCTTTTTTCCATTGTATTAGTCCTTGCATCCTTTGTTGATTAGAGAAGGTGTCCATAGGTTTCGAGGGATTATCTCTGGGCTTTCTATTCCTGGGTTTTTTTTCCATTGAAATCTATATTTCTGTCTTTGTAGGCCAGTACAATACAGTTCCTGATGACCTTGTGGCGTTTGTCAGTAGTCTAGTCTTGAAGTCATGCAGATTTGGATTCCTCCCCAGTTCAATTCTTCTTTCTCAGGATTACTTTGGCTCATTCGAGGTTTATTTGTAACATTCTTACCAATTTTTTGGACAAATATATGATCTAGTTCTGAGTGGGGGGGGCGGGGGGGGGGGGGGGGGGGCTGGTGCCGAGAAAGAAATATACCGCTTGGGAGTATTGATACGGGATTGCACTTGCAAATCTATTGATTGCTTTGCGGTAGTCTGGGCCATTTTGGACAATATTGAATTCTTTCAAAATCCATGAACATGCGGTATAGATTTCTCCATCGGTTTGTGTTTCCTCTTTCATTTCCTTTCATCTGAGTGTTGTTTATAGTTTTCCTATGTATTGGGGCTCCGTTTTGTTTCTTTAGGTAGATTTATACTCCTTCAAGTATTTTATTTCTTTTATGTTGCAATGGTGTGGAAATGGTATTTGACTCTTCCGTTAATTTCTCTATTCTGTTTTCCTCAATGTTTTGTGCTATATGAATTGCAAGAGATGTCTTGTGTCCGTTAATTTTATATCCCTGCGACTTTTCTGATATTCATTGATTTAGCTCTAGTAATTTTCCTGGTAGGGGTCTCTCTAGGGTTTCTTATGTTAGGAGGCTCATGTCATCATCCAAACAGAGAGATGTTTCACTTCTTCTTTTCCCTATATGGATGCCTTTTAATTTCTTTTTCTTCTGCCCTGACTTGCTGTGGCCAACCCAAAACTTCCAAAACTATGAAGTCGAATAGTAGTGGTTAGAGTGGGCAGACCCTATGTCTTGTTCCCACTGATTTCAGGGGAAATGCTTTTCCAATTTGTCAACCATTTGGGGTGATGCTACGCGATAGTGCGTTTGTCTTAATATATAGCTTTTATATTATGTTGAGGTATTGTTCCTTTCTATGCCCTGCTTTCTTGGAGAGTTTTAATCAATAAATCGGAAGTTTGTAATTCTTGTCAAAGCCTATGTTCTAATGCATCATTGAGATAAATCATTATGGTTTTGTTACTCTTTCTATTTGTTATTGTGGTGTCTAGTTCCACATTAGATTTCCTTGTTGCGATATTAAAGAATCCTTGTCATTCCTAGGATAAAGCCCACTTGGTTCATTCATGATGAATGAGTTTTTTAATATGTTTGTTGGATTCTGATTATGCATATGAATTTCGTTAAAGGATTTCTTGCATCTATTGTTCCATCAAGTGCTATTGGCCTCGTCAGTTTTCTTACTTTTTCTTGTGGCATCATTTTGTCTGGGTTTTAGACTTAGGGTGATGGATGGCCTCGATAGAATGGAGTTTTGGAAAGTTTACCTTCATTCTGCTACTTCTTACCTGGTAGAGTTTGTGTAAGATATGTGTTAGCTCTTATCTAGATTTTTTGCGTAGAATTCAGCTGTGAATGCCATCTGGTCCTGGGATTTTGTTTGCTGGAAGATTTCTGAATTACAGTTTTCGATTTCCTTGCTTGTGATGGGTTTGTTAAGGATTTCTATTTCGTCATGTTCAGTTTTGGAATGTTATACTTCTATAAGAATTTGCCATTTCTTCCAAGTTGTCCATTTATTGGCATAGAGCTGCCTGGTAGTAGTCGTATTATGATACCTTGGTATTTCAGTGTTTAGTCAGTTGTGATCTCTCCATTTTCATTTCTAATTCTTGTTTAATTTGGTTCTTATCCCTTTGTTTTTCTTAATGAGGTCTTCGCTAATGGCTTTGTCCAATTTTGTGTATATTTTCAAAAAACCAGCTTTTAGCTTTGTTAATTTTTGCTATGATCTTCTTTAAGTTTTTGTCTTTTGCCATTTATTTATGCCTTAATTTTTAAGTTTTCTTTCCTTTCTACTAACCCTGGGCGTTACTTCAGTTTTTTCTCTTCTCTAGTTGCTTTAGGTTGCGAGAGTTATGGTTACTATGTGTATTTGACTTTTAGAATCTATGTTTCCTTGCAGGGGTCAGGCTCTGTTAATGCTATGAATCTTCGCCATTAGCACATGATTTATACTAGTGTCCCTTAGCGCTCTTTGGAGTTGTTTGTTGTTTTCAGTTTCATTCATTACTCTATGCATATTTTGATTGTGCTTTTTTGATTTCTTCTATGATTTGTTGTGGTTATTCAGAAGCGTGTTGCTTTAGCCTCCATATGTTGAATTTTAATGAATTTTTTTCACTGTAATTGAGATCTAAATCTTACTGCACTGTGGTCAGAAAAAGATGACTGGTAATGATTTTCCATTCTTTTGTGAATTTAACCAGACCTAGATTTATGGCACCCAGGATGTCGAATCAATATCTCGAAGAAGGTTTCAGTGTGCACTTGAGAAAAAGGTGAAGTGAATTGTTTTGGGGTGAAACGTCCTTTAGATGTCTAATCCCCCCCTAGGATTATAGCTGGTCACATTTGTGTCCGTTTTTTAAAGTTTGTGTTTCCTTGTTCATTTTATGTTAGGTTGATCTTTCCATAGTTGTGTGTGGTAAGCGGTATTAAAGTCTCCTACCTATGATTGTGATACTATTAAATTTCCAACTTTGATACATCATATAGGCGTTTGCCTTACATATTGACGGTGCTCCTATGTTGGGTGGCATAAATAATTTATAATTCGTTATTAATCTTATTTTCTTGGATTTGATCCTTTGATCAGTATGTTAGTGTGTCCATCAGTTGTCTCTTTTCACAGCCTTTATTTGAAAGTCTAGTTTATCTGATATGAGTTTGCGACTCCTGCTTTCTTTTGGTCTCCGTTTGGCGTGAATATTTTTTTCCAGCCCTTTCACTTTTAGTCTGTATGTGTCCCTTGCTTTGAGGTGGTCTCTTGTAGACAGCATATATAGGGGTCTTGCTTTTGCTATCCAGTATTCAGCCAGCCTTTGTCTTTTGGTTGGGCATTCAACCCATTTACATTTAAGGTAATTATTGATAGGTATGGTCCGTTGCCATTTGATTTTGTTGTTTGGGGTTCACTTTTTACCCACCTTTCTGTGTTCCTGTCTAGAGAAGATTCCTTTTGTATTTGTTGAAGAGCTGGGTTTTGGTGGTGCTGAATTCTCTCAGCTTTTGCTTGTTCTGTAAAGCTTTTGAGTTCTCCTTCATATATGAATGAGATCCTTGCTGGGTAGAGTAATCTAGGTTGTAGGTTATTCTCTTCTCATTACTTTAAGTATGTCCTGCCATTCCTTCTGGCCTGAAGGGTTTTTTCTATTGATAGATCAGCTGTTATCCTTATGGGAATCCCTTTGTGTGTATTTGTTGTTTCTCTCCCTTGCTGCTTTTAATATTTGTTCTTTGTGTTTGTTCTTTGTTTAATTTGATTAATATGTGTCTTGGGGTGTTTCGCCTTGGGTTTATCCTGTTTGGGACTCTCTGGGTTTCTTGGACTTGGGTGGCTATTTCCTTCCCCATTTTAGGGAAGTTTTCAGCTATTATCTCCTCGAGTTATCTTCCTCATGGCCTTTCTTTTTGTCTTCTTTTTTCGGGACTCCTATGATTCGAATGTTGGGGGGGCGTTTCACATTGTCCCAGAGGTCCCCAGAGGTTGTCCTCATTTTTTTTGATTCTTTTTTCTTTTTTCCTCTCTGCTTCATTTATTTCCACCATTTTATCTTCTAACTCACTTATCCTATCTTCTGTCTCTGTTATCTACTCATGGGTTCCCTCCAGAGTGTTTTTGATCTCATTTATTTCATTATTAATTTTTAATTGACTTTTTTTTTTTATTTTTCTAGGTCCTTGTTTAAACCTTTCTTGCATCTTCTCAATCTTTGTCTCCAGGCTATTTATTTGTAACTCCATTTTGTTTTTCAAGATTTTGGATCATTTTTATTATCATTATATCTAAATTCTTTTTTTCAGTAGATTCCCTATTTCCTACTCTTTTGTTTGACTTGGTGGGCTTTTTTTACATGTTCCTTTAGCTGTTGGTAATTCTCTGCCTTTTCATCTTGATTTAGATTGCTGTGTCTGGAGTGGGCTTATCTGATTTCTCTTGTGTCTGAGGTTCCTTTTTATTTGTGGAGGTTTTCACCCAAGTGGGTGGGTTGGAGCGATTGGTTTTGTCAAGGTTTCCTGGTTAGGGAAGCTTGTGTCAGCGTTCTGGTGCGTGGAATTGCATTTCTTCTCTTCTGGAGTGCAATGGAGTGTCCAGTAATGAGTTTTGCGATGGGATCTTCTCTTGTGTTAAGGTGTGACTTTGGAGAGCCTGTATCGTTGACACATCTAAGGTCTATGATCCACCTGCGTTGCTAAAGAACGTGCGTGGTTTGTCTGTGTACTGGAGCTTAGTGGCTCTTGGGTAGCTAGTTGGTTTTGGGTTGCTAGGTATGGGGAGGCTTTTGGATGATCTCTCTAGTTCCTTAAATGATCCGTGGTAGTCAGTAGTTTTCTGGTTTTCTCTGGATTTTTGGCCCTTAGTCTCCCTGCCTCTGGGATTTCAGTTTTATTTCTTCCAACAGTCTTCTAAAGACTTCTACAACAACCTATACAGCCACTGATATTAATAAAAACTTCTTGGTTAATGGTGAAAAGATTCTCCCTCCTTGAGAACCAACCAGAGAGGTTCACAGAGGGTTACATGAAGAATAGGAGAGGGAGGAGCGAAGGGAGATAGAGGTGACGCAGGAGGAAGAAAAAAAGGGGACTCAAGAGGAGAGAGACAGATCTACGCCCAGTTTTATCTGCTTACCAAATGTGTTTCTCACGTAGCCCAGACACCCACAAAGATTCACAGAGTTGGATTAGGAGAATGGAGAGAGTGGAATGGAGGAAATAGAGGTGTTTCTGAGTTAGAAAACAGTGATGTCAAAGGTGGAGAGAGGTATATCACCACACTCCTGAAATAGAAAATGGGAGAACTGAATATTTGGATTCTTAAAAATGACCAAAAACTTTATATCACATTACTACTGTGAAAAACACAAAGATTGAAAATCGTAGAGTAGAGGTTAGAATACTTTGAAAATACAATATATAAAAACAAAAACACAACACACAAAAAATTTAGAACTGTATAATATAAGTTTTGGTTTAAAATTAGGGATTTCTCTCTCTTCTCCCCCTCCTTTTTTTTTTTTGGCAGGTTTTTATAGTGAAATGGAAAATGAAAATTATGGAATAACAGTTAGGAGTATTAGAGGACTCTATAAAGGAAATAGGAGGATAAAAACAAGAAAAAAGGAAAAAAAAAAGAAGAAAAAAAATTTTTTTCCCCTAATTAAAAAAAAAAATCGTAAAAATCTAAGAAAATTTGAAAAGTTGTGGAGTAATGGGGGTAGTAATAGGGAATTTTTAAAAGAAAAATAATAGAGAAGAAAATAAAAAATTTTAAAAAAGGAAGAAAAAAAAAAAAATTTTTTAATTATTAAAAAAAAATATATGTACCATATTAAATCTAGGGAATTTTCTATGTGGTTCGTTGCAGGTTCAGCGTAGGTTCAGTTCAATTTCAGATAGACTTCACTCTTCCAGCTTATACTTCTTCAGATATCTGTAGGCCCCTTCCCGTGTTATAGTTCGGTGTTACCCTTCAGGGATTTTAATCTGATTGCACCGGGTCCATTCTGAAGCGGTTACACTTTGTTTATTTGGGTTCTGTTTGCCGTCTCTTTGGATGTCTAATTTCCTTCCGCCTCGATACACAGGCGGCGGAGGTGATCTCTTATTTAGGTTCGCTAGTTCAGTTTCTGTACTTGCTACAGGAGGTCGGGGTGGCCGCTTGCGGGACACAGTATCACCGCCTCTGTGTGGATAGCACTCACACGTGTTCCCGGCCACCCACCTGGGTTTTGCCACGCTCCACGGGGTGTTCTGCTGCTTTACGCCGTCATACACGGGCTCAGGTCCCGGCTGCTCTATATGAGAGCGGGCCCTGGCGGTGAGAGTGCAGCGGTTCCAGTTTTCGGGTACTCCACCAAATAGCGCAGATTCGTTATGCGCTCCTAAATGACGTTTTGTTGCCTTCCCCCGGCCTGGAGCGGTTCAGGCAGCCAGAAGCTTGGGCGTACTCTTCCCAGGGTGGCGTCGCGAGCCTTTTACCTCCGCGTCGAGGCAGCCAGGCCAGCCAGAGCGGGCATGGGCGCAATCTCCCCCCCAGGTACGGCGCACTTTTTTCCCTCCGCGCGGCCTCCCAGCGCGCGCCGCCAGTTTGGTCTCAGGAAGTCTTTTAGCTATTGGAACCCGTGGGCCCTGTTTGCAGTGTGGAGGGGGTTGGCTTCTTAAGGGCCCACACTGTGAGTCTTGCCCTTTTCCCCTCCCCCCTGCCTCCAACCTCCAGCAGGGATGGGGCCGGCTCTATTCTCGGGAGGATTCCTACAGTCCCTTTGTTTTTGCGATCCACACCGGCTAAGTCGGTGTTCGGCCCAGTTATTTTTGTCCCTTGCTATCCCACAGTTTAAAATAGCACCCTCTCCGATTTGCTCTCAAGGGCCATTAGGGGCCCGGTCCTTACACCTTAGACACAATGCCGCCCGCTCCTCTCCGTTCCGCCCAGCTGGTTCCTGGCAGGTGCAGGGGTCCTGGGGTACATTTTCTGCTGGGAGTTTGCTTTAGGCACGTAATCTGTGGCCCTTGTTTAATTTTTTCCGTCCCAGTTAGAATGCCGATAACTTCCCCCTGTCCCATCCAGTGACTAGGGTTACCCCTGGGTGGTTGGAAACTTCCTCAATTAAGACCTACCCCCCCCGGCGCGGTTCTCCCGGTCCGTAAGGCTCTTTTTGACTCCCCGTTATTATCGTTTATATTTTGGTCCCTACCGTCCTTCGAAGACAATAGGCTGGCATGTTTCTGGGAGCCCGAGTGTCCTCTGCTAGCGATCATGAGGTTGGTTTTCTGTGGACATATTGCTTCAGCGTCTCAAATGTTCACTTTCGCATGAATTTGTAGGGGAGAATGTGGTCTCTCTCGTCCTATTCTCCGCCATCTTGGCTCCTCCTCGAAACCTTACGTTTTTATCATTTGCATCAGGAAGGGACTTCTTGAAGTGAGAAAGGACCACGACCTGAAGGTTAAACCAAATTGTATATATTCCGTCGAAACGTGTCTGTAATTCTCTTGGGATTAAAGCAGTCCTTCTCAAACTGTTACTGTGTAATAACAAATCATCTGGATTTCTTATGAATGCAGATTCTGGATTCAGCAGGTGGTGTTGAAGCCTGGAGTGGGGGCCCAAGATGCATATGTCTACTAAACATACTTCCAAGTGAGGGCTACTACTACTGATCCTATGAACGTTTTGAGTTAGTTCCCAGGGGATAGGTACAATAGTGTTTACAAAGGACTTGGACCTCAATTATGATTCTCCTTTGATAACTACTCACCCAAAACCCCATGTGAGCGTTACCATTTATTATTTCTACCTTAGAGGATAGGTACACTGTTGAATCTGATTAGAAATCGGCTACCCATCAAGTGTCAGGATATTTCTGGAAATAAGATGTGGGCATTTACAGTTACTATATCTTACAACTTCATCCTTCCTATAGATAAAAATTTCGGACCGGTTCAAATGTTGATGAAACAAAGAGAAAAGAGTGGTATGCTGCTGCTGCTGCTGCTGCTGATAGTCACTTCAGTTGTGTCCGCTTGGTGTGACCCCATGGATTTGCAGCCCTACCAGCTCCTCCATCTAAATCCATGGATTCCTCCAATGCAAGAGGGACTGGAGTGGGGTGCCCATTGCCTTCTCCAATTCAGTTAAAGTGAAAAGTGGAAAGTGGAAGTACGCTTTCAGATCCGTGTCTGACTCCTTAGTGATCCCCATGGACTGCAGCCTTACCAGGCTCCTCCATCCATGGGATTCTCCAGGCAAGGAAGGGACTGGAGTGGGGTGCCATTGCCTTCTCCAAAAGAGTTGATATACATAGTTATTCAAATTCTGTGGTGAAAAGTCAGTTCAAAGATGAAAGTCAAAGAAAGAGTCCATTGGATTTAGGGGCATCGAATTCATTGCCCCCTACAATTCTAGGTAGGAAAATGAATATATAATTTCTTCTTTTTTTTTTTTCTTTTTGGCTATGTTGTTTGACTTCCTAGTCTTATATTCTTGCATATATGCAATTTTTCAACTCCCAAAACCTGTTTCCATTTTTGTAATTACCACATTCATCTATGGGTCTCCCACCTGGAAGTTTAAGTGACATGAATTTCATAGGACCATATCTCCGTCTCTGGTCCACTGTTCATACCCCCTCCCCCCCCCCCCCCCCCCCCCCAGCCTCCCCCCCCCCCCCCCCCCCCCCCCCCCCCCCCCCCCCCCCCCCCCCCCCCAGCCCCCCCCCCCCCCCCCCCCCCCCCCCCCCCCCCCCCCCCCACTCCCCCCCCCCCCCCCCCCCCCCCCCCCCCCCCCCCCCCCCCCCCCCCCCCCCCCCCCCCCCCGCACATTCTTGACCCACAAGTATAGCTGTGAATGCAAAAAGTGTTGAGTGAATGGATTTAATGAAAATGTTCAGACACTTGACACAGAAGCCTAGCAACTTCATGCCAATCTAGGGGAAACCAAAGGATTCAAAAACGCACTGAAAGCTGAGAGATGTATTCTTACCTTTTCGCTTTAACAAGATCTGCAGAACAATATTAATTTTCACACGTAAAGATCAGTTGACCCCCCATCTGGCAGTCTTTTGGCATGAAATGTTGCTGAACAACTGTGAGCTGGAAAATTGATTCAAGCTCAGAGGTAGGCAGCTGGGGAGAACAATTTAAAAAATTATTGCTGATGTGTGCTGTGACATAGCCCAGCATGGCCCCAGAGGCCAGCTGTATGACCAAAACTAAAGTGACATTGGCTTTTGGGCTTAAAAAGAGTAAGAGAGTTCAGCTGTAAGTAGGTGACTGCTCGAGGGAACAAATTATTATTCTCATCCATTTGTTTTAGATGTTTGGATTTATGACTTGATCTGAACTGGTTTTCTAGGTGGATCCATTTACAAAATCTAATATTTGGCTTTTGTTAAGGTTGTGTGCCATCAGTGACAGTTTTACTCTAAACTTCTGGTTTCATAAGACAAGGTCTCTGGAAGACCACCTGTTGGTTCTACCAGTGTTACTCAGCAAGATCATTCAGTTCCTAAGAAATCCTCTTGCTAGAAGGTCACTGGAGTATTATTTTGTTCAGTCTCCTGTCTGCATAGGGCCATTCAGTTTGTCCAAGGGCAGATTGTTCACTTGTTCTCTTCATTTATTTGGGCAAAACATTTACTGAGTGTGTCTTACTCTGTCAAACTTCATGGCCTAACAAAGAAGTGAGTAAGATATAATATCCACTCTCAAAGTCACTCTCTGGGAGGGACAAAGGCCACACGTCTTGGTCTTGTTTTTTCTGTTCACACAGTGCCCTGACGTCCAGTTGTTGTAGCAGGCATGGTGTACATTTGTCACTTTTTCTGGTAGCCACCAGTGTTAGAGTCTGCATTCCAATCTTTGGAAATTTTCCCATTATATGAGTCTTATGCGAGAAAAGGTGAGGAGTCCCCCTCCTGGTGCTTCAGGAGCTTAGCAAAGCGATGAAGTAATTGCCTTCTCAGGGTACTGTTTTGCAGCTCAGGTGCCAGTGAGCCACTGTGACCTAGAAACTTACCAATTAGCTATGCATGTGTTTGTGAGTTTCACCATGGAGCCACATTATGCTAGGTCTGTGGAGGATGTGTTTGGAAATGGCATGAGCAGCAGTAGGCTTCTGTGCAGGTTCAGTGGTGGTACCAAAGGCGGCCACCCAGTGCCCAGGGCCAGCAGAGGCGGAGGTACTGAGCTGGCGGTGCACCCTTGGTTCATCTGGCTGCTCGCACTCTCGTACCTCTCTGAACTCTTCTTGTCACCTGAATTTGGCAGATGGCCTTATGCTTGCCCCACTTGCCAAGCCTGGTTCTCCAACCATTCCAGGTGGTTATGTGAGCATCATACAAGCCCCAAAATGCTTCAAGCAGGAGCCAGAGCTGTTTTCTGTTGCTTGCTGCGAATCACCTGATTTGTGTAAACTCTTGGTTCACTAACCGCAGAAATAACAGTACCTTTCTTACTTTTCACCAAATAATTAAAAATTTAGTTTAGATTCTGGTGTGTTTTTTTTTTTGGCTGCACCACCCCGGCTTGTGGGATCCCTAGTTCTACTGAACAGGAAATGAACCAACTCCCTTGGCAGTGAGAATTTCAGAGTCCCAACCACTGGACCACCCAGGGAATTTCCTTTTAATTTATATTCTGAAGTCCCAATTATGTTGGTACACGGTGGTAGATTTCTTCATCTCAGTCAACTCAGGATCTCGTCTCCTCACAGTCAACTTTTTTAAATGAACATCTAAAATTAATTTTTAATGTTATAAAAAACACAAAAGAGTGAGAGAAAGATAAAAAACGCCCATTAGATAATCCCACCATTCTAATTTCAAACAAACTGTTCATTTGCAACACTTCTTTATCTTTCTTTTTCATGTGTATAAGTTTTTATACAAATTTATGAATACACTTAACACAAACCATTCTTTACGCCGCTTACTTAAACATTTTAAACTAATATTATTGGATCGAAATATTTTCCTTGTGACTTCACATGGGAATCCATTCATTAACGTTTGACGGTTGATGAATTTGGGGGGGTTTTATTTAAAATTTTCTTTTTAGAAGTTTATTGAAAAATGTTAATCACTTTACCATATGTGAGTGTCTGTAAACACTAGTACCAGGGGAATCATCTTTATGTCTTGCCACCCTTACGTTTAATAGTAGTTATCCTTAAACCATATCCCTATTCATCGGATCTCTTGCATTTCGACTCACTCTTCCTACTGATCATAGTCTGTAGCCTGTCTGGTTTCACATACCCTACTGTAATTGTTTGAAAATAAGTTGCAGATGTTATTATGGTATTTTATCTCTTATAGTTCAGTGTGATTTTCCTAAGTAAGAGGACTTTCTGCTTCATAATTGCAATACCATTACCACAGTTAAGAAAAATTCACAATAATTTCATAATATCATCTAAAATCTAATCCATATTCAAACTTCCCCAATTGTTCCCAAAACATCTCTCATAGCTAGATTCTGAGAGCCTCTTTTTTAGGTTCCTGGAGGCTTAAATAATATCAGTGTTGGGGGGTGGGGTGAGAGTGAGGCGTGGAGTCCTTTATGGGAGGAAGTCTGGAAGACTGCTTCACCTTGCCTGGATCCTATTTCCCCTCTTGGGTCTTCTTGCCAGATTCTTGCTGGCTTCTTGGGCGAACTGCTCAGAGCACAGATTTCCAGCATTCAGATTCCAGTCGAGTGTTTCTTTTGATAGCGGCCCCTTGTGGTAATGGGGGACAGGTACACCCCAATGCCCAAGCTCTTTTAGCTTTCCTTCATGTTTTCTCAGTCTGAAGGCAAGAACTCCTGATCTGCTTGTTTTCCTTTGGCATGAGTCCCTTCAAGGTTCAATCTTTTGAAACTTAAAAGCCTTTTTAATGCTCTCATGGTTGAGCCGTGGTCTGACCCCTTAAGTAGAGAACGGCCATGGGACAGGAGGACATATGGTGGTATAGGAAAGAACGTCAGTTAATCTTTCTGAATATTATCCGGCTTATTTGTTCTGTGCTGACATTAGCACATGTATTTAGCTGTTATGCCTCAGGATGGCCATGCTGGTTGTTTAAATATTAAAATACTTAGGATTAGGCTGCTCATCCTATTATCCTAAAAGATAACTTTGGCTGGTGTCTGTTTTCTTCATCTCTCTCATATGTGTATTTTTAGATATTTATGAATACAATTAATGCAGTGGTAAATTAACGCTATATGTGACAAAAAGCCACTGTCCCGAGTCCTGTCCCCAGCAAGTCAGCTTTTCCCCAGGGTA
>JAJLRB010005232.1:0-29305 GCA_020976825.1 Odocoileus hemionus | reverse complement strand
CATTGTTATTGTAAAATATGTGTAGGTTTAATTGATCAGATGTGAACTGAAAAGGAAACATTTGTAAGTAACAATTTTGCTGTCTTATAGCTCTGTCTCCCCTTTAAATGACTTTCAACAACTGAGATTGGCATTTACTAAAAAAAAAAATTTAAAGCTACTCTGGGATATGCTTAATCATTTGAAAATTTTACTTCACTTATTTTTACTCTTTTTCTCTGGTGAGGAGAAATGGTACCCTAATATTTCCATTGTTCTCATTTTTCTCTATCTCATTATAGCTGTGTGTTGTTTTGAAATTAACTTATAGAGAAACAAAAGTTTGGACAATTAAAACATTTAAAAAAATTTAATAAAGTATGTTTGCATAAGTTCTTAATTTTACTTAATGAAATTATAAGAATAATAGTTGAGCAGAAATCAGGACTTGCAGTTTTCTAACACAGAAATGATTTGTTTTAAAAAAGTTAATTTTTTTGTATCCTGTTTATAATCAGCTTACATTTTCTTACAGAAAATACTATCAATAGAGTTTAATTTAAAAAGCCAACCCACATGTTTCTGTTAAAAAATTTCTAAAACTGGACATAGTAAACTTTTACTTAGAAACTACCATGGCATAGTATATTCAACCATGAGCTGTTCAGGCCACACTATGTGCTTACCAGGATGCAAACTCTTTGATGAAATATATTCCTCATTGAACACACTATATTTTTATATGAAGAAATGAATGACCGAAATATAGACCCCAGTAACAAGATCCCCAAATTGAAAACCCATAAAAGTTTTACCCCTTTGTGGTATATTTTTATATTTTTCTTAAAATGAATATGTTACTTTTGAGAGAAAAGGAAAAAGAAACTTTTCACCAAAATTTTGCCTCTGAGTGTGATGGCTTGAAGTTTTAAAATATAGCAATGGTATTGTTGCTTAGTATAGCAAAATGCAGAGGTATATAACAATGTGAGCCTGTCATGTCTCTCTGGAGACTATTTCATAATCACATAAGCCATAACAACAAATGTTTCTAAAAACTGAAAATTGCTTAGAAACCGTAATGTCTGAAGTGTATTATTTAAGTAATATAGAAATAAATTCAAAAATTAGAGTATTTATTATCCTGGAGTATTTATTCTATAACATAGTGGAAAGTGATCATTTTAGAATTTTGACTGTCAAAAAAAATTAATGGTATTACCTAATTATGTGACTGGAAAATATTGTTGAATTCACCATGCAATTTGAAGTTAAGCATATAGAACACTGTATATTTTTTTTTTTACAAAAAAGAATTTTAACTTCCATCTATGGCTGCTACTGAAAACTCATTGAAAAAGTTTTGTAAATTTGGTAATCAGGGCTTCTAATTTAAACTCTATATGACATAGACTGTAGATCTTATTTTCCCATTTCCTTAGAGGCATTGCTTTAACCTAAAGGATATTTTGCAGATTGCAATTCAGAAATTCTTTATGGTTTCATCTTAGAGTTTTGCTATAATGCAGTACTGTATACAGCTAATCAAAAATGTTTGCATACTTTGGATATGAACTAATCAAAATACCATTAAGCATGCTAACAAGCACCCTTTTATCATTAACAGATTTATTCTCTAATTTTATATGATTGGCACAATCAAATTAAAAGGTGAAAACAAATGGTGATAGCACCTTCTTTATAAGTATGAGTGATTATTACTGTATATAGTATTAGTAGAGCTATAAAAATAAATTCCCAGGAGTTATATGCTTATATAGTAACAGTAACCTCATTCTTTTAAAAAACAAAAAAATACTTGTTACAAGAAGGTAGTAAGGCCTTTCTATGCATTCTCATTTATTTTCATTGAAGTTCACAAATAGTGCTTAAAATTTAGACAGTATTATTATTCAAAGT
This sequence comes from Odocoileus hemionus, assembly GCA_020976825.1. Taxonomy (NCBI): domain Eukaryota; kingdom Metazoa; phylum Chordata; class Mammalia; order Artiodactyla; family Cervidae; genus Odocoileus; species Odocoileus hemionus. The sequence goes on along the minus strand of JAJLRB010005232.1, from coordinate 27,406 downwards.
GTGTATTCTTGTATTTAGATCTAGAGCTAAAAATCACGGGACTATATTTTGTTTTTCCTTCCCTACTCTGCTAAAGAAATTTTTTTTTCACTCTTAGCTATTTACTTCTCTTCCAGAAAATAATATGGCTTTATAGTTGTTATTGTGTTTCAGATATTCATTAAACTTTTTCACATATTGTAGCATATGATAGGGCTGTAATACTTCCATTTTGCTTGCTTGCTCCAACCCTACATCTTGATAATTAAAAGTAAAGCGAAAGTTTTTCAACAATACATGTGTCATAATACTTTACCTTGGGGCCTTCTGGGGATAAAACAGGAGTATTTTATTCTACTAACAAATGCAGCTTTACATTTTGTACTTAGGTCATATGATAAATATGGGTATTAAATGTAGTACAATTATTGTACTGAAATATAATTGCATTTAACTACAATGTATTACAACCCAAAATTTGTATTATAAATATTAACAAAATTAAAATATTTTCTAAGTTTCATTCTAACCACAACAGTTTTGGCAAATGTTTGTTGCCAATGCTCACTATTATGGCAAAATTTTCCAATGTTTATGCAAAATAACTAAAAAATTTAAGAAACAGAAGTTGTCCTCAAGGTTCAAATGGAAACATAAATGTCAAACCAACCAGATAATGCTCAGGAATGGATGTATGGTTGGAGCCTGGAGTATTTTGCAACATATAAGAGGGAACCAGGAACGGGAATGAGAGTCAGAAATGAAAAAATGAAGTGAAGATTTACAGTCAAGGTGTCAATCAAGAGAAATTTGGGAGAAGAAAAAACTATTCTGCTTCATAGTCAGAGTCGAATGGAAAAGAGCATGAAGAGAAAGCAAAAATTCTGTTGTACCATGGATGAGGCTTCCTCCATGTGGGTCTGTCTCTTGAGCAAGCCCCCCTAAAAGGTTTCCTCAATTTTTTCCAGAAAAAAATATTAATAGCTAGTTGTTTTAATATTCCTCTAGTTTTATTCATGTCTTGAAACTTGTATTGCCTGAAATATTTTCTTACCAGAAAATTAAGAAACAACCAGGAAATGCATGTCTTAGTCGAATTTGATATACATGTTGAGTTGCTGGAGCAAGTATCAATCATCTTTGATTATAGGAATATAGATTGAGTAATTCTTAAAGTAGAAAAGGGTTAATTTAACGTAAAGGAAGCCAAATGTTATAGATCAATACAAAGCTTCAACTTCCAACAGCACAAGCCTCTTAATCTTCATGAAAATGACAACAAACTTTATTCATATCAAAAATTAAAGGTCAGCGAAGTACTTTTGAGCACAGACTGACAACTTCCATCAATTAACATTTCTATCCTTATATGTTCTGTAAGCAGGAAAACTTGAGTTTTATGACATATTAAATGAAAAATAGTAGAAAGGAGAAAGGAAACATTTTGCTAATCATAATAAATTTAACTGATTCTAACTAATATATGTGATTTTAAGTTTAAAATTGTATTACTAATTAGCAGTTCTTTTCATATGAGTGAAAAGTGAAATTTGCAAAATTCTTTGAAAAAAAAAAAATGAATTAAAGTTTTGTATAGAGTGGTGAGAAACAGAAGGTTTTTGAATAAACCCCTTTTCCTTTTCAATATATGTTTCGAATGGTGGAAGGAAAAAACTGCTATTTTTAAAAATATTTATTTAACTTTTATTTTAATTTACTGTCTGATAGAATCAGGCCATGTTTCAGTCTATAAAAGTGTTTTTTTCTTTGTGAGATATCTATATCGGTATTAGCTCAAATCCAAATGTGGAATATAAGGACCATTACTTGTTTTCAGTCCCCACATGTAATCAGTGAATTGTAAGACTACAACAATCAAGTACAGAGATGTTTGATTATAAATCTAGCCCACTTTTCTATGAGAGTAAATCAATATAAAATTTCACACTACATATTTTGTAAGCTAACCTGCTGAGCACTCATAAACAGAGTTTGCCATGCAAAACCGTTTTTAGGCATGCATTTATTGGTCGGGTACATGTGCCAGCTTTAAATTATTTTACATAAGCTGATCACTTGATTTGATGAGCTGCCAGTACTGAGAAGGATAAAGATTTTCATAAAGTTTTGTTTTCCTTGCTGCCACACTTGAAAACTTTTTCTTTCATTATAAAAAATTTCAGTGTTGGTGAAAAAGGATATTAAAAGTGATTCTTAAGAAGTTTTCAGTAAGGTGCTGCTGATGGCTTTAATGAGATTTTAAATTTGAAACAGATAATGAGACATATTGCTCATCACTGCACAGTAAAAATAAGCTACTAAACCAACTGTTTTGTAATGGGTTACATTACCATCATGTGTCAATAATTAGATCTTGAAAGCACCATGAGAATTCCTTTGGAAGGTTGTAGATTGTAATTTCTCCCGGAATTTGTTTCGTCAACAACCAACAAAGGACCCCAAAAAAACAGGAAAAGAAAAACTTAAAATATGTGCATTTTCAGAAAAGCATTGAATGCTAGTTTCCCTCAAAATACATGCAAAGCTGTCATTAGTGGCAATAGAAAGTGTATAGGCATTGGAATTTGAAGAGATTATGCAATCAAAGTGTCTTGAATATAATTTTAACATATGATACTTTTTTATAGCTTTGGTTAGGAAAAATGAGATTCAAATAGAATTTTCATTGTAAACACAGTTCATACCCTTAATTATAGAGACAATAGGAAGAAATCAGAAATATAAATTATGAGAATTTGTTATATGTAATCTGAAATCCTCAGTTGAAATTTTAAAATATAGGGGGCATTTATGATTAGAAATGGAAAGTAATAATCAGTTAATTTATTTTATGATTCAGACCTACTCAGGGAAACATATGATAAAAAGATACATTTATACACTGTGCCACTACTACACACATGATCCTATTTCAATTAACAATTATATATAATATTTTAAAATTTTAAAACATTCATAACTATTGCTAAATAACATATATCACTGATACACATTGCATTTACTAAATCACTTATTCACAAAATATCAAAAGAATTATAACTGTGAAAATGACAGTTGCTGTGAGGATTGATGGAGACACAAAAGATCTGAATAGACAAAGCAATCCTGAGAAAGAAAAATGGAGCTAGAGGAAACTGGATCCCTGATTTCAGACCATGCTACAAAGCCACTGTTATTAAAACAAATTTTGGTACAGGCACCAAAACAGAAATGTAGATCAGTGGAACAGGATAGAAGCCGTGTGCCTGTGATCAATTATTCCACAAAGGAGGCAAGGCTATACAGTGGAGAAAAGACAGTCTCTTCAATGAATTGTTCTGGAAAAACTGGACAGCTGCATGTAAAAAAATGAAATTGAAAAATCTTTAACACCACAACAAAATAAACTAAAATGGACTAAAGACCTACAGGTAAGGGTGGATACTAAAAAACTGTTAGAGGAAGACATAGGCAGAACACTTTTGACATAAATTGCACCAATATCTTTTTTGATCTGTCTCAAAGAGTAATGGAAATAAAAAACAAATATAAACAATGGGAACTGATTCAATTTTAAAACCTTTCGCAAAAAAAGGAAATAATACAAAAAAATGAGAAGACAATCCACAGAATGGAGAAAATATCCAAAAACAATGAAACCACCAAGGAATTAGCACAAACAATCAGTGGCTCTATAAAAAAAAAAATTAAAAAAAGTGGACAGAAGCCCAAAATAGAATTTCTCAAAGACACAGAGATGCCCAAAGAGGTGCATGAAAAAATATGTTCAAACTGAAATTTTAGAGAATGAAAAATCAAAATACAATGAGGATCACCTTTTTCATCAGAATGGCCATTATTAAAAAAAAACTACAAACAATAAATCTGAGGGGTGTAAGAGAAAGAACCTTCCTACACTGTTGGGTTTTGGGAATTTAAATTTGTACGCCATATAGAGCACAGTTTTGGGGTTTTAAAAAAAAATGATAATAGAGTCCACATGATCCGTAATCCCAATATTGGGATTTATATAGAGAAAAAAAAGGTTTGAAACACCTATTTTACTGTAGCCCAAATGTTCACTGCAGACGAAATACATAAGACAGCCCAAGAAACCCTAAATGTCCATTGACGATGATGGTTTAAAAAGAAAAAAAAAGTCGTGCATATATCAATGGAATATTACTCATTATAAAAAATAAAACAGTACCATTTGCAGCAAAATGAATAAACCCTGGAGTTATCATGCTGGGTGAAGAAATCAAAAAAAGGCAAATACTGTATGATTCATTTTAAAAGGGAAATCTAAAAAAATGATACAAATGAACAAATTTTAAAAAAGGGGAAAAAACTCGGGAGTTAATTTATAAATTACCAATGGGAAAGAAAGGGAGAGGAGGAGGAAAATTTGACATTTTGGGGAATGACTTTTACCATGAATATTTTTAAAAAATAGGAAAACCAATAGGGGCCCCTACTGAAAAAAAAAATAATTTAAATTTAAAAAAATGGATTGCCCTCAATTTCAAAAAAATATTTATTTTTTTTGGGTCTTAAAACAAAAAAAAAGTGATTGGCCAAACATTTACCTTGATTTAATTTCAAATATGATCGAAAAAAGTTATTTTAATGATAATTGGGAATAAAACTCTATATATGATATTATAAGACTATGTAATATATCTAATATAAATTTTTTGATCACTTCCCAAAAAAATAGTACTTAATATTTTCTTTAAAAAAGATGTTAGCTCAAAAAATAAACTTCATTTGGGGAAATACCTATAATAGGTATATCATATATGGCTTTTTTCACATAAAAATTATTTCATAAATATTTATTTATGATTATGAAAAAAAGATCCCTCAAAAGGGAAATTTAAAATATATTAAAGAGAATACAAATTTAAAAGCACAACATTAGATAATATATCTTAACATCCCAACAAAAGCTTTTCCCCAAATCTTTATTATATAAAAAATTAAAGTTTTATGTGTTACATCCTGATTTTTACTTTATTTTATTTTAATGTGGTATGGGCCATTAAACTTTTTTGCTTCTTCTCTTTGTGAATAAAAAAAATTTTGACTTTTTAAACCATAATTCTTTTTAAAAAATTTAGTTTTTTAAAATTTGCTTTGATTTTCCATGTAATAATCTAAAATCCAGCCACAGAAAACAGAGAAAGAAAAGAAATAGAAGGAAACCCAGTTTGGGTAAAGGAAAAAAATAAAATTCTCCCCATTTGCGATGACATGATTTTTCATAGAAAACCCCTTTAAAGGGACACCCCCAGAAAATTACTAGAGTAATCAAGGATATAGTAAAGATGCAGAAAAAAAAATTAAATACCAGAAATCCCTTGCATTGCCTACACTAAGAGGGGAAAACAAAAAAGAAATTTAAAGGAAAAAGTTTCATTCCCCTTGAAAATAAAGAATAAATCTTGGGAGTAAATTTCCCTAAAGAAACAAAAGCCTATATAGAAAATTAAAAATGGATAAAATAAATCAAAGAGGACACAATTAGATGGAAATATCAATGTCATGTTTGGGAAAAAAAATTAATATAGTGAAAATGATATACCCAAGCAATTTTAAGAACAAAACAACCCCTATCAACTAAAAAGGGTATTTTTCACAGAATTAGAACAAAATTTATAATTTGTAGGGAAACACAAAAAACCTCAAATAGCCAGCAATCTTGAAAAAGAAGAAGGGAATGGAGAATAAACCTGCTGTCTTCAACTATACTCAAAGTAAAACGTATGGTACTGGCAAAAGGTGGAAATTTTAAGATAAATGGAACAAAATAAAAGGCCCAGAGATAAATACATGCAATGGAAACTTATTTTTAGAAAAGGAAGAAAATATACATGGAAAAAAAGGGGACAATCTCTTTAACAAGTAGTGCTGGGAAAATGGTCAACCACATGTTAAAGAATTAAACTAAAACTTTCTGATCATACACAAAAATAAATTCAAATAAATTTAAAAGTTTTAAAAATGTAAGACGGGAACTTTAAAACTTTAGAGGAAAAAATGGCAAACATCTTAACTAAACACAGAAAGACCCTCTATGTTTTCACCCCCGAAAAAGGAACAAAAAGCAAAAAAAAAAAAATGGGAATTAATTAAAACCCTAAACTCTTTTCCCAAAAATGAAGGAAACTATAAGCAAGGTGAAAAGGCAGCCTTCAGAATGGGAGAAAAAAATTGAAATGGAAACAACTGACAAAAAATTAATCCCCAAAAATATAAAAGCGCTCTGCGCTTATCAGAAAAACAAACCCCCCCAAATTTTAAAAATGGGCCAAAAAACTAAAACATTTCTCCAAAGAAGGCATAAAGATGTCTAACAAACACATGAAAAGAGGCCAACATCACTCATATAAAGGAAAATGCAAATAAAAACCCCACAAGAGGCAATTTTGCCGTCAGAATGGCTGCATCAAATATTTCAAACAATAAATGCGGGGGAGGGGTGTGGAAAAAGGGAAACCCCTTTTACATTTTTGGGTGGGAATGAAATTAATATAGCCACTAGGGAGAACGTGTGGAGTTCCTTTAAAAAAAAAATGAAAATAGAACTCCCAAATTTCCCAAAGCATCCCATTTTGGGGGTACACCCCCGGGAAAACCCAGAATGGAAAAAAGCCCAATTCCCCCTGTTTTCATTTACATTTTTAAAAATAGCTAGAATAAACCCAAACCAGATGCCCTGCAGATGAATGGAAAGGAATTTTGGGGATGCTTTATTAAAAAGGAATTTACTCAGTACCAAAGAGCACATTTGAGTGGGGCCCAAATGGATGTGAAACGGACCCTATTATACGATAATTAAGCCAGAAAGAAAACACCAAACGTATTTAAACACATATTATATTGGAATTTAGAAAAAAGGAAATAATGACCCTCATAAAGACGCAAAAGAAAAACAGATGTAAAGAAAAAATTTTTTGGAATTTTTGGGAGAAGATGAGGAAGGGACAATATAAGAAATGCATTGAAATAGTATATTCCCTTTGTAAAATAATGCCCTTTTGTAAATAATGATGGGGGAAAAAACCCAAAAGCTGGTGTCGGGGGAAACCCAGAGGAATGGTGGGGGAAGGGAATGGAGGGGATGGGACGGGGACACTTGTCCTTTTGGGCTGATTCATGCGTTTGTAGGCAAAAACCACCACAGTATGGTAAAATAATTAGCTTCCGTTTAAGATAAATTATTTTTTTTTTTTTAAAAGAAAAAAGAAAACTTCTGGCAAAATTTCATCCACCCCCTTTAAAAGGGTTTTAAAAAATTTTCCTAAAATAAAAGACATAATTCAAATGTCATCTTAATATAATGATGCTTTCTGAAATTCAAGTTTGGGGAATAAAAAAAAAGAAAAAATAAAGGAAAAGGAAACATGGAAAGAAGGTATATTTTTTATTCCTTCAGTGTACGTTTGAAATCTTTGATTTTGCTGTCGTTTTTTTTTTCCCCCAACCCTGGGGGTTTTATTTTTTGGTGATGGCCAACCCCGCTGCAGCGCGGGGCTTTGCCTCAGCAGAGAAGTTAAACCCCAAAAAGCCCTAGAACAAGATAAAGGAAATGAGGGGGCGACAGCCATGGGGAATACCCCACTCGAATGTAAAAAAACGTGGCTGCGTTTTTGCTGGGCACCGTGAGAGTCCCCCATGTCCAAGTTAAAAGAAACCCCACTGACATAGGCACTGAAGGGGGCATCTGAGGGCAGACAGACTGAAACCACAATACAGAAAATTAGCCAATCTGATCACATGGACCAGACCCCTGTCTAACTCAATAAAAACTAAGCCACCCCCTGTGGGGCCCCCAAAAAATGGAAGGGTCATGGTGGAGGGGTCTGACAGAATCTGGTCCCGGGAGAAGGGGAAATGAAAACCCCATCAGTATTTTTGCCTTGAGAAACCCCATAAACATATGAAATAAAATATAGGAAAAGAAAGGGGAACCCCCCGGGTCGGTGGGTCCCCCATATGCTTAGAGCGTGGAAAAGTAACTCCAGAAAGAATGAAAGGATGGAGAAAAAGCAAAAACAACAGCATTTGGGATGCGATGGTGATAAGCAAGGCCCAATGCTGTAAGAACAATTTGCATGGGAACATGGAATGAAGGCCCTGAATAAAGGAAAACTGGAAGTGATCAAACAGGAAGGGGCAAGGTAATGTTGTTTTCTGGGAATCAGAAACTAAAATGGATGGAAGGGGTAAACTTAATCAGATCCCATTCATCTATGTTGGAATCCCTTAGAAGAAATGAAGTACCCATCATGTAAAAAAAGAGCCCAAAATGCAGATAGGGATGCAATCTCAAAATGACAGAAGACTCTGTTCGTTTCCAAGGAAAACCCATTCAATATTATGGTAATCCAAGTATGCCCCAACCAGTAAGCTGAAGAAGCTAAAGGTGAATGGTTCTATAAAGATCACAGACCTTTTAAAACTGCAAAAAAAAAAAAAAGAAAAAGAAAAACAAGATGTCTTTTTTTATAGCGCGGAATGCAAAAGTAGGAATCAAGAAACCCTGGAGTGACAGGCAAATTTTGGCCTTTGGAGTATGGAATAAAAGCGGAAAAAGGGGCAAATAGAGTTTTGCCAAAAAATCACTTGTAAAATTTTAAAAACCGTTTTCCCAAAAACCAAGAGAAGACTTTACACTGGACATCCCCAGATGGCCAACACCAAATCAATTCATTATATTCTTTGCAGCCAAAGATAAGAAGCTCTATAAAGTCGCAAAAAAAAGCCCAAGCTGAAAAGGAAAACAAGAACTCCTTATTCCCAAATTTTAGACAAAAATTGAAGAAAGTGGGGGAGGAGCCAAGATGGGGAGGAATAGGAGGGGGAACCCACCTTCCCCTACAAAATTCACAAAAGAAATTTAAACGCGGGAAAAAATTTTCACAAAAAAACTTCAGATCGCTAGCAGGGACATCAGGCCCCCAGAAAGCAGCCCATTGTCTTAAAGGGGGGTAGGACAAAATAAAAAAAGAAAAAAAGGGGAGACAAAAGGCTCGGAGTGCCCGTCCGGGAAGGGAGTTTTAAATAGAGGAATTTTCCAATCACCGGGGAACCCTCGCACTGGCGGGACTGGGGGAATTTTTCGTCAATTAACTGGGAGGAAAAATTTTTAAAAAACCCCCACAGATTACGTCCTAAAAGCAACTCCCAGCAAAAAAAGTCCCCCAGACGCCCCCCCCCGCCAGCAAAAAGCGGGGGCGGAAGGAGAGGGCAGGGGCTTTGCTTAGGTAAGGCCCCTGAAGACCCTGAGAGATCGGAGGGAGTTTTTTTAAAACTGTGGGATAGAAAGGGGACAAAATTAACTAGCCCAACACCTGCCAGCGGTTCACAAAAAAAAAAGGGATGAGAAAGTCCATAAAAAGGCCCCCCCCGTGGGGGTTAGGGGCGGGGGGAAAGGGGGAAAAGGGCAAACTCACCCCCCGAGAAGCCACCCCTCCCACCTGCAAACGGCCCCCGTTCCCATCTAAAGACTTCCCTGAAACCCCGACGGGGCGTGCGCGGGGGGCCCGGGGGGGAAAAAAGCGCGCAGTCCCCGGGGGAAGTCCCCCAAGCCTCTGGCTCCCGGGGCCGCTCAGGCCGGGAAAAAGGCAAAAACCAGGCGCAACCGAATCCGCTTTTTTGGAGTCCCCAAAAAAACTGGAACCGCACTCAAGCAGGCCCGCCCATATAGAGCGGGGGACCCTGGCAGTTAGGGGGGAAAGCATGACACCTGAGCGGGAAAACCCCAGTGGGGCCCGGGTGAGTGCTAGCCCCCCGGGGGGTATCTGTCTGCGCGCCCCCCCCCTCCCCGTAGCGCTGAACTGGAGAACCAAATAAAGATCACTCCCCGCCTGTGTCGGGCGGAAATTAGACACTAAAGAAAAGCCAAAACAAACAAAGGGAACGGCTTCAAAAAGGGACCAGTGAAACAGATTAAAACCCTGATTTAACCCCAACTACCCCAAGGGGCCTATAGATATCTAAAGTGTAAACGGAAAGGGGGCTATTAAATTGAACTGAACCTACATAACCGCAACAACTCCGAGGAATTCCTAGATATATTTATTTTTTTTTTTTGTTTTTTTTTTTTTTTTTATTTTTTTTTTTTTTTTTTTTATTTTTTTTTTCTTTTTTTTTTTTTCTTTTTTTTTATTTTTTTTTTTAATTTCCCCCTATTTCCCCATTACCCCTAAATTTCTTTTTCATGTATTTTTCAATTTTTTTAAAATCGGAAAGGGAAAAAAAAAATTTTTTTTTTTTTTCCTTTTCTTTATTTTTTATTTTTTCTCTTTATTTTTTTTTAAAACCCCCTATTACTCCCCCATTACTCCTCAACCTCATTTTTATTTTATACGATTTTTTAATTAGGAAAAAAATTTTTTTTTTTTTTCTTGTTTTTTTTCTATTCCCTTTTAAAAGCCCCTTAAACTCCCTTTTTTCCAAATTTTTCTTTTTTCATTTCACTATAACCTTGCCAAAAAAAAAAAAAGGAGGAAACCCATTTTTAAAACCAAATTTCATTACATTTTAAATTTTTTTTGTGTGTTTTGTTTTTTGTTTTTAAGTATTGTATTTAAAAGAGTCTAACCTCTACACTAGTTTTTAAAATCTTTGTTTTTTCAATATTGTTTAAAAATTTTGGACATTTAAGAATCCAATATTCAGTTCCCATTTTATTCAGGAGTGTGGTGTTACTCCCCCCTTTTTGCTCTGTTTTTTTCCCTCAGAAAACTCTTTTTCCCCCTTTTCCCCCTTCTTTTCCCCCAATCCAATTCTGTGAATCTTTGTGGGTGTCTGGGTACAAGAACACTTTGGAACAGAAAACGTGTAGATCTGTTCTCTCTTGAGTCCCCTTTTTCTCCCCCTGCTCACCTCTATCTCCTTTCCCTCCCTCTCCATTTTTATTAAACTCTGTAAAATCTCTCTGGTTGTCTCTCACAGTGGGAATCTTTTCCCCTTTAAACCCAGAAGTTTATTATCATGCTGTATAGTTTGGGGAAGTCTTGAACTATTGGGAAAAATAAAATGAAATCCAAGTCAGAGACTTAAGCCCAAAACCTGAGAAAACCCGAAAAAATCCTGATTACACGGAACATTAAAGGAAAAAGAGCCCTCCAAAAACCCCCATACCCACCTAAAACCAACCACCCCCAAAAGCCAAAAAGCTCCAGTACAAGACTACCACCAAATTCTTTAGAAGCGGAACATAGACCTGGTGTCAAAATACAGGCTTCCAAAATTACACCTAAAACAAAGGGGCCCCTCGCAAAAATCTACTGAACACTCCACTGCACCCAGAGGAGAAATCCCTTCCACACACCAGAACGCTGACACAAGCTTCCCTAACCAGTAAAAAATTTACAAAACCAAAGTCCAAAAACCCCCCCCACTGGGTGAAACCCCCACAATAAAAAGGAACCACGACCACAAGAAAATGAAAGCCCACTCCGACCAAAAATCTAAACAAATGAAAAGGCAAGAAAATACCCAAAAAGGGGAAAGGAACAGGGAAAAAAGCCCACCAAGTCAAAAAAAAGAGGAGGAAATAGGGGAAATTTCCTGAAAAAGAATTTAGAATAATGAATAAAAAAAGATCCAAAATCTTGAAAAAAAAAATGGGGGTTACAAATAAAACTGGAGACAAAGATTGGGAAATGCAAGAAAGGGTTTTAAAAAAGGGCCTAGAAGAAATTAAAAAAAGTCAATTAAAAATTAATAATGAAAAAAATGAGATCAAAAACACTCTGGGGGAACCATGGTTAAAAAACAGGAAGAAGATGGGTAATGATTAGAAGATAAAATGGTGGAAAAAAATGAAGCAGAGAGGAAAAAAGAAAACAAAAAAAATGGGACAACCCCAGGGACTCTGGGCAAGTGAAATGCCCCCAAAAATTGATCATAAGGTCCCCGAAGAAGAAGACAAAAAGAAAAGGGCCCTGAAAGAACTGAGGAATAATACTGAAAACTTTCCCTAATATGGGGAAAGGAAGTACCAACCCCAAGCCCAAGAAAACCCCGAGAGTCCCCAAACGGATAAACCCCAAAGGGGAAACACCCCAAGAATAATTAATCAAATTTAAAAAAGTCAAAACAAAGAACAAAAATTAAAAGGCAAGGGGAAAAAAACAAATAACACACAAAAGGGGTTCCCCTAAGGAAAACACTGATCTTCAAAAAGAAACCCCCAGGCCCGAAGGAATGGCAGGGCATACTTAAAATAATGAAAAAGAAAAACCTAAACCCGATTTTCCCGCAAGGATCTCTTTAAAATTTAAAGGAGAATGAAAAGCTTTACAGACAAGCAAAAACTGAAAGAATTCAGCACCCCCAAACCAGCTCTTCAAAAATACTAAAAGGGTCTTTTCTAGCAGGAAAAAAAGGTGGTGTAAAAAGGAAACCCCAAAACAACAAAATAAATGGCAACGGGCCCAAACCCACAATAATTACCTTAAATTCAACCCCGTAAATGGGTTGAATCCCCAAAAAAAAAGACAAAGGGGTGGGTGAATGGATACAAAAGAAAAACCCCCATATACGCTGTTTCAAAAGCCCCCTAAAGCAAGGGACACTACAGACTAAAAGTGAAGGCTGGAAAAAAAAAATTTCCTGAAACGGAGACCCAAAGAAAGCAGGAGTTGCAATATCATTCAGTAAAATAGCTTTCAAATAAAGGGTGTGAAAAAAAAAAAAAGATGGAAACCCACATAATGATCAAAGGATCAAACCAAAAGAAGTATAACAATTATAAATATATATGACCCAAAAATAGGAGCACCGTAAAATTTAAGGCAAACATAACGGTTGAAAGAGGAAATCAATAGTAACACAAAAATAGTGGGGACTTTAACACCCCACCACAACTAGGATAGATCAATAAACAGAAAATGAACAAGGAAACCAAAAATTTAAAGGACCAAAGGACCCGCTAGACCTTTTTGACATCATGGGCGTTTCACCCCAAAAAAAATCAACTTCACCCTTTTTCTCAAGTGCACACGGAACCCTTTTCCCCGAAATAGATCATATCCCGGCTGGGCCCAAAAACTAGTTGGTAAATTAAAAAAATGAAATCATTCCATCATCTTTTCTGCCAAAGTGCAGTAAGTTAGATTCAATTAAGGAAAACAATTATTAAAAATTCAAAACATATGGAGGCTAAACACACGCTTCTAATAACCAAAAAAATATAGAAGAAAAAACAAAAAGAAAACAAAAAATGCATAAAATGAATGAAAAAAAAAAAAAAAACAAAACCCAAAAACCCCATGGGACACTGTAAAAGCAGTCTAAGGGGGAAAATTCATCATTTTAGGCCTACCCCCAAAAAACAAGAAAAAAATCAAAAAATAACCAAAATGTACACCCAAAGCAATAGAGAAGGAAAAAAAATGAAGAACCCCCGGGTTAGTAGAAGGAAAGAAATCATAAAAAATTTTGGGCAGAAATAAATGTAAAAACAAACTAAAGAGACCTAGAAAAATCAAAAAAGCAAAAAACTGGTTTTTTTTAAAAAAAAAACAAAATTGACAAAAAGCAAGACTCATTAAAAAAACAGGGAGAAGAACCAAATTAACAAAAATTGAAAAGAAAATGGGAATCACAACAGAAACACTGAAAAACAAGGATCATAAGAACTACTACCAGCAGCTCTATGCCAAAAAAATGGGCAATTGGAAGAAATGGACAAGTTCTTAGAAAAAAGTATAATTTTCCAAAACTGAAACAGGAAAAAAAAGAAATTTAACAAACAAATCACAACAAGGAAATCGAAACTGTAATCAGAAATCTTCCAGCAAACAAAGCCAGGACCAGTGGTTCACAGCTGAATTCTACAAAAATTTTGGGAAGAGCTAACACCTATTTTCTCAAAAATCTTCCGAAAATTGCAGAAGAAGGGAAATTCCAAACTCATTCTATAGGCCCCCATCACCCCAATTCCAAAACGAGACAAAATTCCACAAAAAAGATAACTCAGGGGCCCAAAATTACTGTGAAAAAAGATCAAAATCCTTAAAAAATTTAGCAAAAGAACCCCCAACATATTAAAAAAATCATACACCTGACCCAAGGGCTTTATAAGAATGAAGGATTTTTTAATTCCGCAAATCAAAATTTTTATAGCCCATTAACAAAAAGAAAGTAAAAACCATGATTTTCCAAAAGATGGAAAAAGCCTTTTTACAAAATTTAACATCCTTTATGATTAAAACTCTCCAGAAAAAGGAATGAAGGGAAAAAACCCAACATAATAAAACTATATGACAAAACCCCCCCCGCAGCATCCCCCTCAATGGTGAAAATTGAAAGCATTTCCTCTGACATCATAGACAAGCAAGGGTGTACCACTCTCACTACTACTATTCACATAGTATGTTTTTTGGAAGTGTTTTGGCCGTACAGCGATCAGGGCAGAAAAAGAAGAAAACGAACATCCATATAGGTCAAATAGAAGAAGTGAAAGCTCTTGCTCAGTTGTCAGCGATAACTTGATCCTACTACATAGAAAACCCTAAAAGACTCTATCTACCAGAAAATAACTAGATCTAATCAAGTGAAGTATAGGTAAAGTTGACGAGGATACTAACATTAACACACAGAGAAATCCTCATTGGCATTCCTATTACACTAACAATAGAGAAAACACGAAAGAGAAATTAAGGAAAACAATAACATTTACTCATTGAGCAAACAAAACAGAATAAAATCCTTGAGGTAGTATATCTGCCTAAAGTAAACAAAAGACCTATAACGTTAGAACAAATCTTATAAAACCATGCTGATGTAAGATAAATTAACAAGATGCCACAAACGATGGGACTGGAGAAACATAACCTTGTTCATGGTATAGTCGGAAGAATTAATATTGTCAACATTGCCTATGACTACCCAACATCAATCTATAGATTCAAATGCAATCCCTATCAAAACTAACCACGGTATTAGTTCACAGAACTAGAACAAATAATTTCACAAGTTTGTGGTTATGGAAAATACAAAAAACCTCGAGATAGCCAAAGTAAATCCTTGATAAAGAAGAATGGAACTGGAGGAATCAATCCTGCCCTGACTTCAGACTAAACTACAAAGCCACAGTCACAAGACAGTCATGGTAACTGGCACAAAGACAGAAATATAGATCAATGGAACAGAATAGAAAGCCCAGAGATAAATCCACGAACCTATGGACACCTTATCTTCGACAAAGGAGGGCAAGGAAATACAATGGAAAAAAGACAACACCTCTTTTAACAAGTGGTGCTGGGAAAACTGGTCAACCACGCTGTAAAAGAAATGAAAATGAAACTAGAACACTTTCTAAACACCTATACACAAAAATAAACTCAAAATGATTACATGATCTAAATGTAAGACCCCGAAACTAATAACAACTCCTAGAGGGAGAACATACGGCAGGCACACTCTCCGACATAAAAAATCAATCAGCAGGAACCTCTATGACCCACATCCCAGAATTTTAGAAATAAAAGCGAAAAATAAACAAATGGACCTAATGAAACTTAAAAGGCTTTTGCACAACAAAGGAAACTATAAGCAAGGTGAAAAGACAGACCCTCAGATTGGAGAAAATAATAGCAAACGAAGCAAACAGACAAAGGATGTAATTCTCAAAAATATACAACACCACTCCTACGCAGCTCAACTCCAGAAAAAATAAATGACCCAATCAAAAATGGGCCAAAGAACTAAACAGACACTTTCTCCAAAGAAGACCATACAGATGGCTAACAAACACATTATGAAAAGATGCTCAACATCACTCATTATCAGAGAAAAATGCAAATCAAAACCACAATGAGGTACCAATACACGCCAGTCAGGATGGCTGCTATCCAAAAGTCTACAAAGCAATAAATGCTGGAGAGGGTGTGGAGAAAAGGGAACCCTCTTACACTGTTGTTGTGGGAATGCAAATAGTACAGCCACTATGGAAAACAGTGTGGAGATTCCCTTAAAAAGCTGAAATAAAACTGCATATGACCCAGCAATCCACTCTGGGCATACACACCGAGGAAACCAGAATCTGAAAGAGACAGTGCACCCCAATGTTCATCGCAGCACTGTTTATAATAGCCAGGGAACCATGGAAGCAACCTAGATGCCCATCAGCAGACGAATGGATGAGGAAGCTGTGGTACATATACACCATGGAATATTACACAGCCATTAAAAAGAATTCAATTTGAATCAGTTTCTAATGAGATGTGATGAAACTGGAGCCCATTATACAGAGTGAAGTAATAAAGTAAGCCAGAAAGATAAAGACCATTACAGTATACTAACACATATATATGGAATTATATAGAAACAGATGGTTAATGATAACCCTATATGCAAAACAGAAAAAGAGACTCAGATGTATAGAAACTAGACTTGTGGACTCTGTGGGAGAAGGCGAGGGTGGGGATGTTTCAAGAGAACAGCATCGAAACATGTATATTATCAAGGGTGAAACAGATCACCAGCCCAGGTTGGATGCATGAACAAGATGCTCGGGCCTGGTGCACTGGGAAGACCCAGAGGGATGGGTAGGAGAGGGAGGTGGGAGGGTTTGAACCGGATGGGGAATACTTGTAAAATCCATGGCTAATTTCATTTTCAATGTATGACAAAAACCCACTGCAATGCATTTGTAAAGTAATTAGCCTCCAACTAATAAAAATAAATGGAAAAAAAAAAAAAAAACAATTAAAAAAATAAGGGAAAATAAAGGGGGAAAACTGGTTTCTTTAAGAAAATTAAAGGGCACCAAGGGGACATTTCATGCAAAGATGGGCTCAAAAAAAGAGAGAAATGGATGGACCCCACAAAAGCAGAAGTATTAAAAAGAGGGGGGCAAGAATACACAAAGAATGTATAAGAAGTTTTTCACGACCAAAAATAATAATGTGCTGTGTCACTCACCCAGAGTGGAATCCTGAAATTTAAGTTAAGTGGGTCTTAGGAACTTTAAACAAGCTAGGGGGGAATTCCCCTTTAGCTATTTCAAACCCAAAGATATCTGTGAAAGCCTGCATCAAAGCCAGCAATTTGGAAAAACCCTTTCAGTGGGCCCTGGGAATGGAAAAGGTGTTTCATTCCTTTCCCAAAGAAAACAATGTCAAAGAATGCTCAAACTACCAAAATTGCACTTTTATAAACTAGAAAGTAATCCAAAATTTCCAAGCCAGGCTTCAGCAATATGTGAATTGTGAGCTTCCGATATTCAAATGGTTTTTTGAAAAGGGAGGGAACCAGAATCAATTTCAAACACCCGAAAGGATATCAAAAAAACAAGAGGGTTCCAAAAAAAATTTTCTTTGCTTTATTGGGCTATGCCCAAAACCTTTGACTGTGTGGATCACAATAAAATGTGGAAAATTTTGAAATATAGGGGTACCAGAAATGACGCCCCCTGAGAAATCTTACAATCAGCAGAAACATTAGAATGGCATGGAACGCAACTGGTTCCAAATAGGAAAAAGATAATCAAGTGTAACGTACCCTGCTTTTTAAATTTTTGCAAGGGACACCATAGAAATGCGGCTGGATGAAACACAATCTGGCATCAAGATTGCTTGGCAAAAAATCAAAAACCTCAAAGTACCTCAGATGCCCACCCTTATTGCAGAAAGTAAAGAAGAATAATGGCCTCTTGAGGAAAAAAGAAAGAGGAGAGTGAAAAAATTGACTTAAAGCCAACATTCGAAACTAAGATCATGGCTCGGTCCCCTCACACATCAAATAGATGTGGAAACATAGCTGACTTTATTTTTCTGGGTTCGAAATCAGCAGTGGTGATTGAAACATGAAATTTAAAATGCTTTCTTCTTTGGGAAAAAAAGTTATGACCCAAACTAGACAGAATATTAAAAAGCAGAACATTTTTTTGCCAACAAATGCCATATAGTCAAAGGTAGGTTTTTCCAATGTCTGTTTGGATGTGAGATTTTGGACTGTAAAGAAAGTGAGGCCAAAGAATTCATGCTTTTGAAAGTGGGTTGGAGAAGATCTGGAGAGTCAGTTGGCAGCAAGGAGATCCAACCATCCTCCTAAAGGAGGTCAGTCCTGAGTGTTCATTTTGGGAAGGCTGATGTTTATGCCCAAACTGCAAACTTTGGGGCAAACCTGAGCCAAAAGCCATCATTTTAAAAAGTCATTTGAAAAGCCTGATGTGGGAAAAATTGAGGGAAGACAAGATGGGTGACAGAGGATGAGTGGTTGGATGGCATCACCAGGAATGGAATGAGTTGGGTAAAATCCAGAACTTGGTAAGGGCAGGGAGGGGTGCTCACTCCGGGATGCGGGGTTGTAATGCTGGACTAAATGAACTATAACGAAGCCATATTAGTATGACATTTAAATTCAATGAGCCATTTTTTTCCCCATAATCTGAGGAGTCAAAATACACACGGTTCTTACTTTGCACATAAGAATATAGTTTCCTTCTCATTAGACTATTTTTATTTTCTAAGAATCATTAGTTACATTCTATAGTCTGAAGAGCTGTCATTTGTTTCTCCAGATCTACTCTTTTTTTCATCCTTCCGTCATCAATGGTCTGATCTGTACTCCAGTATGGCAAATATAAGAAACAAGAAAGAGGTTATCAAGGCAAACAGAAGTGAGAGTTCAGGGCATTTATTTTCTCAGTTTTCTCTTAGTCTGACCATGGATTTAAAGTATTACTCTTTTAGTGACTATAGCTCCTGTCAGATGGCTTTATCACACAGTTCTTTTTTGTGTCATGAACCCAAGATTATTGTCCCATCTCTTTCCATTGTCCTAAACCTATCCACCTCTTTAAAAGCAATCCCTTCATTAACTGTCCTCAAATTACCAATTTGAATGTGTCATAAGTTTCTTTCTCTGCCCTCAATTCATGCGCTTCTTGGAAGAGAGAAGAGGTACCTGGAAATGGTCACAGACTTAGCATTTTGAATTTAGGTGTTATGGTTAAATTGTTTGATATCATTTTAGCCTTGTTATCTTTCATCTGTTCATGATGGAGTTCTATATCATATCCTCCGATGTCGATAAGGACATAAGTGCACTTTGCGGGTCATGATTAGGGGATATATATGTATCGTAGTATCTGGTATATTATATTACTTACACTGTTCTTCTTGGCCAAAATTATCTTAGTAATTTAAGAATAAAAAATATAATGAATGTGTATGATATGTAAGTTGAATATAGATTAATTATCTATTAATGGCACTAATAAAACTTGAATTGATTCTTTTAATTCTATTCAAAACATAAGAACAAGTATGGAATAATTGTTTTCAAAACAAGCATATAATGGTCTAGGTATATACAAAGTCTTAATCCACATCACTACACTGTAAAAAACGTTCTTGTGACTCATGTCACTTGATAAGCTTAGTTAGTGCAGACTAATAACTCAAAATTTGCTGTGAAACAATTGCCTCTCACGCAAAAATAACAACAGCAAAAAAACAAGGTATTAAAACTTCCAAACTAATATTGACTCTAATTTGATTCCACTCACTGTATATGGCAAAGTAATCATCAAATTACTGTTATTATTTTCACATATCCATGTAAAATGGACATTATATAATTATATCAAAAATGCGTCTACTATGGCTGTGATTATCACAATACAATCTATATAGATTTTTATGCTCACTATTATTTTTGACTCTTCTTCCAATACATTTTCCAGGCCATCAACCCAAAAACTTTTTCTGAAGCAGTAACTGCTCCAAAGAATACCAACTTTATAACACTGCAATTAGGTTTCAGTCAACGATAAACATGTTTAGTGCTAAACAAATATTAATTTATTGACTCTTGCGGGGGGCATTTCTATTAGGTGGGCATGGCATATATAGCGTTCATCATGGGTTGCATATGAAGTGTCAGATTCATTTCTGATCGTTTCCCACCTGTCCTGAACAATATCAATATTGCTACAAGTGTCTCTGTGAGATCTCTTTTAACGTTTAGAGCTAATTTTGGCTTCCAACATCCTACTATTGTGAATCCATAAATAAGATGTATATAACCACTTCAAACATAAAGGCTGCTTTAATGTTATGGGTTATTTTAAAGAGTTAAAAAGTAAACATAGAAATGTTTTCTGTATATTAGTGCCACTCTTGCAAAATATGATAAATTTTTGAATTTTTTAATAAAAACACTTTCATTTTTGGTATTATATCATAAGGAACTGTTAAGGAAAACTGCTTTTGAGAGCTTATCATATTTTTTTCATTTAGGTTAAGATTAAGGGGAGAGATTGAGAAGTTGATATATTTCTATTCCTCTGACGTCAATCCAACAGCGATTTAATTCTGTGCCATGATAATGTACTAAAGAACTTTTCTTAACTAATTTAATCTTTTCACTCATGAAACTTTTTAGAAGACTCATCAAGTCTTTTTAACATGAGCTGCGTAAGCACAAGTAGTGATAATTGATGCACACAGACAATTTAACTCCAAAATCTACCATTCCAACTCTTAATTATATTTTCCCCAAACTCTCATATCTTATTATAACTTACTTTTTTATAAGAGTTCACAAAATTAGATGAAAATATATTTTCAAATAACAAAACACAGTAAAGTTCAGTGCAGTTGTTCAGTCGTGCACTAACTATTTGCAACCATGGACTGCAGCACGCCAGGCTTCCCTGTCCATCACCAACTCCTGGAGCTTACTCAAATTCATGTCCATTAAGTTGGTGATGCCATCCAACCATCTCATCCTCTGTCATCCCCCTCTCCTCCTGCCTTCAATCTTTCCCAGCATCAGGGTCTTTTTCAATGAGTCAGTTCTTCACATCAGGTGATCAGAATATTGGAGCTGCAGCTGCAGCCTCAGTCCTTCCAATGAATATTCAGGACTGATTTCCTTTAGGATGGACTGGTTGGATCTCCTTGCAGCCCAAGGGACTCTCAAGAGTCTTCTCCAACACCACAGTTCAAAAGCATCAATTCTTCAACGCTCAGCTTTTTTTATGGTCTGACTCTCACATCCATACATGACTACTGAAAAACCCATAGCTTTGACTACACAGACCTTTGTTGGCAAAGTAATTCTCTGCTTTTTAATATGCTGTCTAGGTTGGTCATAGCTTTTCTTGCAAGGAGCAAGCATCTTTTAATTTCAAGGCTGCAGTCACCATCTACAGTGATTTTGGAGCCCCCAAAAATAATGTCTCTCACTCTTTCCATTATTTCCCCATCTATTTGCCATGAAGTGATGGGACCTCATACCATGATCTTAGTTTTCTGAATGTTGAGTTTTAAGCCAGCGTTTTTCATCTCCTCTTTCACTTCCATCAAGAGGCTCTTTAATTCTTCTTCACTTTCTGCCATAAGGGTGGTGTCATCTGTGTATCTGAGGTTTTTGATATTTCTCCAGCAATCTTTGATTCCAGCTTTATGCTTCATTCAGCCCTAGCATTTCTCTTGTGTGGACTATAAAGAAAAACCTGAGCACATGAAGAAATTGATGCTTTTGAACTGTGGTGTTGGAGAAAGCATTCTTTGAGAGGTCCCTTGGACTACAAGCGACGATCCAACCAGAAAATCCATGGACTAAAAGATATCAGTCCTGGTGTTCATTGGAATAGACTGATGTTGAAGCTGAAAACTCAATAAAACCCCTTTTTGGCCACCTGGAATGTGAAGAGCTGACTCATTGGAAAAAGCACCCTGATAAAAGCTGGGGAAAGATTGAGAGGGCAGGAGAAGAAGGGGACGACAGAGGATGAGATGGTGGAGGATGGCATCACCAACTCAAATGGACATGATTTGGTTGTGGCCTCCAGGGAGTTTGGTGATGAGACAGGGAGAGGATCCTGGCGTGCTGTTGATTCATGGGGTTCGCAAAGAGTCGGACATGTCTGAGCAACAGAACTGTACTGAACTCTGCATATAAGTTAAATAAGCAGGTGACAATATACAGCCTTGAACATACTCCTTTCCCCAATTTGGAAACTGTCTGTTGTTCCAAAGTTCCAGTTCTAACTGTGTGCTTCCCTTGACCTGCATACAGATTTTCTCCAGGAGGCAGGTCAGGTGGGTGCTGGTATTGCGAATCTCTTGAAGAATTTTCCACAGTTTTGTTGTGAATCCTCACACAGTCAAAGGCTTTGGTGTAGTCAATAAAGCAGAAGTAGTTGTTTTTTCTGGAACTCTTCTTGCATTTTACGTGAGATGATCTAATGGATGTTGGTAATTTGAATCACGAGGTTCCCTCCTCTGCTTTTTTCTAAATCCAGCTATGGAAGATCTGGAAATTCACAGGGATCACTCTAGCTGTTGAATCCTGGCCTTCAAGAATTTTCTAGAATTACTTTGCCTAGAATGTGGAGATGAGTGCAATTGTGCAGTAATTTGAACATTTTTTAGCATATTGCCGTTCTTTGGGATTGGAAAGAAAACTGACTCTTTATTCTAGTCCCTGTGGCCACTGCTGAGTTTTCCAAATTTGCTGGCAATATTGAAGATGCAGCACTTTCACAGCATCAAGCTTTGAGGATTTTGGAAATAGCTCAATTGGAATTCCATCACCCGCTCCACTACCTTTTGTTCATAGTGATGGCTTCCTAAGGCCCACTTGACTTCACATTCCAGGATGTCTGGCACTCTAGTGGAGTGATCAACACCATCGGTGGTTATCTGGGTCATGAAGATCTTTTTTGAAGGTAGTACTTTGCTTGTGTATCCATTGCCACCGGGTCTTCTTAATATCTTCATGATTTTTTTTAGGTCCTTATCAATTTCTGTCCGTGTTATTGAGCCTATCTTTGCATGAAACAGTTCCCTTGGTATCTCTGAAGTTTCTTGAAGAGATCTCTAATATTTCCCATTCTATTGTTTTCCCTCTAGTTTTTGCACTGATCACATGAAGAAGAGCTTTCTTATCTCTCCTTGCTGGTTTTTTGAACTCTGCATTGTCAAAATGGGTAATATAATTTTGGTTTTCCCCCCCCGACCTTTCCCCTTGCCTTTGAGTACTTGTATCTTTTCATAGCTGTTTGTAAGAAGCCTCCCTCCGACCCCACAAACCCATTTTGCCATTTTTGCATTTCTTTTTCTTGGAGGATAGTCCTTGATCCCAGCCTTCTGTAAAATGCACAAATCCTCATCCATAGGTTCGTCAGGCATTTTGTCTATCTATTATATAAACATAATTAAATTGTTCTTATCTTAGTAGGGTTTTTTTTAGTTATCGCACATACAGTCCTAGATTATTTTTTGATAATCCCAATGTCGAGAAGCCTCTTCGTAGTAGGAAAGGAAACTTATACATTATTCAGTGGCATTGTGGGGGTTAAATGTTTTTAATATTCTAATTTCCTAAAATTTTATCCAGATTTAATAGCAATAATTTTCTCTGTTTATATATTTTTTTCTAAAAGGAATAAACATTCGTAAATATATGTTTTATAATATGTATGGGTGTTGTAGCTTAAGAAGCATAGAAATATTTTAGTTCAGCGAAATATTTTAAGGTTAGTACACATTATAGCTGAAAATCTTGCACCTAATGTTGTAAAGTCTTGGGGTCAGAAATAATCATGGGATTAAACTTAACCTATGCTTTCACTTTCTCATAAAATACTGAAAGCAGACCATCGGAAATACATTATATTTCTCAGTTAGTACCCATACTTAGCACATAGTTAATCACTCTATATCTATAGACATTTGTCAATCTAAGATCTCTCTTTATTTAATTGCTCATCACTGTCTAGAAAGGAAATGCTACTGTTTAATTTTCACTGCTTTTGTGAATGGGAAAAAGTAAAGAGCAGGAAGTCTTTTTTGGATATATTTTTCATTTCTGAACTATATATTTGTATCTCTTGCCTTGGTACTACAGAGTTTTGTTAAACTTCACCAATGCTAGTTAATAATTTATAATTTTCTGTTAGTATAGAAACTAAGGGATAAAACTAAATACTTCTTACATTAAAAGTTAGAGTATTTTAAAAGGACATTCACTATATTTTAAAAAAGTCTTCATCTGTCAATTTTGACTCCTATTATGATTGTCTTGACTAAATATAGTTGTGTTTAAGTATAAAAATCAATATTTATACAGAGACAAATAACTTAAATATACTAAAATGGGAAAAACTATTCTCAAGAGATTCAGGAAAGCCAATCTTGGACAAAACTCTTATTGTATCCATAAGAAGGTTATTGCACAAATCAGGGGCTGTAACAAAGGTACATCTTCAATCTGACAAAAGCACAAAAAAAATCAAAACTACAACTAAATTTTTCATATTATTTAAAGGTTTAAAAATACAAAAAGTCTTTCCTGGGATATATAAAAATTAGCGACATAACAATTAACTGCTATTGTTTTTGAAAGTTTTTATTTGTTCATTGAAAATATACACAAAGTAAAAGTAATTAGTCAAAAATACAATTTAATTTGTATATAGACAGGAAAGGGAAGAAAGAAATTGAACTGGATGAATCTTTCCAAAAAATGATGGTATAGCCAAAAGTGAAAAAGAAAGGTTAGTCATTCATGGTCTGGACTCTTTGCGGGACACCATGAACTTTACAGGGTCCATGGACCTTTTCCAGGGCCAGAATAATGGAGTGGGTAAGCACATTTCTTCTCTACCAGGGGGGAATTGTATGATCTTCCAAACCAGGAAAGGTACGACATAGGGTCTACCCACCATGCTATAGGCAGATTCTTTTACCACGCTGATCCACAGGGGAAGCCCGTTTAAGCTAAAAAGCCCATAGATAAAAAAAAAATAAATGTACTTTATTGATTAATTTTTATAAAGGTAACATCAGGGACAAGAATTAATATAGGGTATAGAGAAGGTCAGAATATGTGAATCTTTTGTCAGAGAAAAGAAAGTAGAGGGGCTTGTGAGTAGGTGGGGAATATAAGAGTAATTTCTGGTGCAAGATAGTCTTTTTCTTGACATAGGTAATAGTAACATGGATAAGTTAACTTTGTAGTAATAAAATGAATTACACTTTATGTGCAATACAATGAGTTTATTTAAAAATATGCCTGCACTGTATAATATTTTTAATTAAACAAAAAGCATGAGAAAAAATAATTTCTCTCCTTGTGGCAAAAGTAATAATGCTTTCTACTTTTTAATCTTTTTGTTATAAATTTTTGCTATATATTTTTGGCAAATTAAACTTACATAGCAATCAACCACTTTAAAAGCAATAGAGATGAATGAAAGTGAAAGTTGCTCAGTCCGTGTCCAACTCTTTGTGACCTCCATGGACTATACAGTCATGGAATTCTTCAGGCCAGAATACTGAAGTAGGTAGCCTTTCTCTTCTCCAGGGGATCTTCCCAACCCAGGGATCAAACCAAGGTCTCCCCATTGTGGTTGGATTCTTTACCAACTGAGCTACCAGGAAGCCCTAGAGATGAATACAAGTTTATGAATTTTATAATTCATTCAATGTATTAAGAATTTGTAGAATCATTTTTAAAAGATGAAAACAAAATAATTCTACAAACTCTTAATACCTTGAATGAATTTTAAAATCCAAAAAATCCTTAATTGTATTTTTTTCTGGCCTTGACATTTGATTTTGATAATCTGGATTTATGGCATTGCTGACAATATGCCAAGGAAAAAGAAAAAAAAAAAAGAAAGAAAGCTATTTTTGTTGCTTTGTTAAACTAAATTAAAAGGTGTATGGTTCTCAGAATGCAAAATCCAATGATGAAAGATGCTACTTAAGTAATCAGTGAGTTGTATCACTTTTATATTTTAATTTGTTAAAATCTCAATTTAAGAATTGCACTTTATTTCTGAAGAAAACATACTAGCAAAAATTCTATGTACATACAAATATTCAGAGCATGATTTGAAGATCTTTTTATGTCGCTTCCTCAGCTATAGTTTTACTTCTCATGTAAAATATGAAAACATTCAATACAAAATGTTCAAATCGTATTGGCATAAATCTAATTAGCATAAGATATTCAACCAACCAAAAGTAATAACAATTTTATGAATGTAAACTAAACTTTACATTCTATTCAATGTCTCACCCATTCATAAAATGATCATATTTCTTCTGATAAACTACAGTAGTAAAAAGAACAAGCCAAAAAAAAATCAAGTTTGTAATGATCTTTATTTAGTAATTCAGAAAATCACACTGCAGACCTGTTTTAATAGAAAATAGATTTTAAGTGTTTGTGAGATGTGCACATAGATTTGATCTTTTAGTTGAGTCTCTGTGAAAAGTTAATTAAATATATGAAGCAACTAGTACATGTGGAATACTAAGATAAGTTTAAAAAGTTTTTTGCCTCCCATCATCAAATAAATATTTGAGGAGGGTAATACTATCTTTACTTCAAGAATAGGGATCTTCAGCTTACTTGGCACCTTTCCCAGGATCACAAAACTAGCAAATAAGAAACTTATTCAACTTTGGGGTCTGTTTCTGGTTACAAATCCTTGCTTCAGTTTGCTATGCTTAGTAACTCAGTCATGTCCAACTCTCTACGGCCCATGGACTGTGCCTCCCCAGAATCCTCTGTACATGGGATTCTCCAGGCAAGAATACTGGAGTGGGTTGCCATTTCCTTCTCCAGGAGATCTTCCCAATCCAGGGATCAAACCCAGGTCTCCCGCATTGCAAGTGGATTCTTTGCCATCTGAGCCACCAAGGAACATTTTGAAATGTCTGAATATTTTGGAAATTTTGCATTTCCAGTTATTTGTATTATTACAAACAATGAATATAAATTTCATACATATTGGGTTATTTTTATGTCTTTTTGCAGTGATAAGATTAAGCAGACAATTGGTATATCTTGGATGTCATCTGCATTCTAGCATGAATATCCATTTATATAAAAAAGGTACTTTTGCCATTTGATGCAAAACAAACATATTTGCACATAGTATACTTTTTTTAATGTCAAATATATTGGGAATACCTAAGATGATATGCTAAAGCTGTATATTTTCTTCTCTAAAATAATGCTTTTCTCAGACAAACTTTATAATGAATAAAGCTATTATATGTGTGCTACTTATGGTTTATGGAATTTCTAACCTATAACTATTCATAAAGATCATCAAATCAGTGTAAGAAGGGGAAATTCTTTCCATCTTTTCATAGTTAAGCAAGAGGAGATGTTGACATATTGAAAGGTATTCAGAAATAAAACTGATATTTTTATTTCAAGGTTTTGCTCTTCTTTCAAGCACATGATCTACCTTGCACCAAGGCTTCATTTTTGCAAAGTTTGCATTATCATTGTTTTTCTAAATTTTATTTTGTATTTTAGCCACCTGAGAGGAGTAGCATTTACATTATCAGGCACAGGAAAAAAGCTTTCCTGTGCGTTGAAGTAATACTTTTCAAGTTTAAGTACATGACGCCATGTTGAATCT
>JAJLRB010005231.1:0-48052 GCA_020976825.1 Odocoileus hemionus | reverse complement strand
ACCCCTTTCGCCTCAGGTCCCAAAAGTTTTGGGGAGCTTCACTTAAACCCCATCCTTCCAAAAATTTTCCTATAGATTGACGGGTTTGATTCCTTGTGTCAATTTTAAAAAACATCAGTTTTTCAGCGCTCAGCCTTCTTTATGGTCCAACTCTCACACCCAATTCCCCCTTTGGAAAAAACCGTGCTTTGACTATAGGGGTTTTTGGGCAGTAAACCGTTCTCTGCTTTTTAAGACAATGTTTAGGTTTGTCAAGTTTTTCTTCTAATTCCAACCGCCTTAATTTCAGGGCTGCGTCACCATCCGCGTACTTGGACCCCAAGAAAATAAAGTCTGTATTTTTTACTTTAAAAAAAAAAAGCAAGGAATTTAAATAACCCCATTTAAAAGGAACTATTTTACTCCCTTTATAAGGAAAAAATTTTAATTAATTTTAAAATCAAGGGAAATTTCAAACGTGGAAAATTTCCTTTTAAATAGGTATTGCCCTTGAAATTTTTTTACTAAATTCACTTAAAATAATCACACTTCCTGAATAAAACCAAAAAACATTCACTAAATTCATGCGAAGATCCTAAAAAAATTTTTGACGTAATTGAGGAAAAATTTTATACGGGAAAATTTCACTTTTTAAAAAACAGGATGAAATTAAAAGGCACATTTAAAGGGTTGCAAATTTATTTGGTATTAAAACGGTGCCATTGTGGAAAATTTTTGCAAAAGGGGATAAACATGTCATTTTTTTTTTTAAGTAACAATGTTTTTTTTATCTTTTAAAATCTTTTTTAAATTTACTTTGCCAAAATCTTTGACATTTAGGTCATGATGAAAAATGTTTTCATTGTATCCTTACTTTCGACAATTTATTTTAAAAGTTAAAATTCACCAATTTTTGGAACGGAAATGATGTACAAAATCATAAATTTAAAACCCAACACACTTTTCATAAAAAAAAATTTCTGATTGGAAAGTATCTATACTTCCCAAGTTGAAGAACAACAGTTTCAGTATTTTTTTACACTAGTATTGTAAATATATATTTCTTAAGTCGGCATCACCCTAATCATTTAATTTCCCATTTGACAGTGTATTTTTGTAGGTATGAAAATTTTCCATTTTAAAATTTTTTAAAATTTAAAAAGATCTTTTTTCCATGTGTGCACAAAGTTTCCCACCTGTTTTGCTATCAAGTCAAAAATAGTTTTCAATGATAAGGAAAAAAACTAGCTCTTCAATCTCTAAAAAAAAACGTGAACACAACCCTTTTGAGAATATTTTTTGCTATAGTCAACATTGCCCAAAAAGCACATTTAAATACCATGGCTGCCTTAAAAAAGATTAAGTTGACACTTTTTGCGCCATTCCTGTTTTAAAGGGAATTCAGGGGTTTTTTTAATAAAATTATTCCTTTAGCTTGAGAAAGATGGGTTTTTGAAGAAATTGTTATATTTTTGAAAGTAATTGTGAAAATTTTTGGAAAAATTTTGAAATTTGTGAAAAGCACTGATTTTGTATTTTAATGATAATTTTTCCTTGAATTTGTAAGATTAGAGAGAAAATATTTTTATCCTCTATCAAACAAATTTTCAAAATTACTAGTTAATAGAGCCCTCCATTCAGTTCAGTCACTCATTTGCTGACCTGCAACCCCATGGACTGCGCTTGTCAGGCTTTCCCCGCCATCACAACTCTTAGAACTTACTCAGACCATGTCTATTGAGTTGGTGATGCCATCCAACCATCTCATACAGCCGTACATTTAAAAAAAAAATTTTTGAACCTATATTTTAAGTTTTTTGTTTTTAATTGGGCAATTGCTTTACAAGTTTTTGTTAGTTTTTTTTCGTAACAACTTATGAAACATGGGAAATACAATATCTCCTTCTTTTGACCCCTCTTTTCCATACACTTTTTTTTTTTTTTTTTTTTTTTAACTTTTTATTTTCTTGGGGATAGCTGATTTTAAAAAGTTGTATAGTTACTGTGAAAAAGCAAGGGATTCACCCAAAACTTTCATATATCCCCTCTCCCCTAAATCCCCCTCCATCCGCTGCCCATAACATTGAGCAGTTCCATGGCTATGGGAAGGTTCCCTTTTTGGTTTTCCATTTTAAAAATAGCAGTGTGTAATGTCCTCCTAAAACCCCAATTCCCTTCCCCCCGCAACCATAAGTTTTTCTCTAATCGTGAGTTCAGTTTTGTAGGGAAGTTCATTTGTATCATTTTTTTCTGGGGCTCCACATATAAGAATGTCATATGAATTTTTCCTTCTCTGTCTGCTACTTCACTCACTGTGACACTCTTTAGGGCCATCCCCTATTGCGCAAATGGCCTTATTTCATTCTTTTAGTGGCGGTAATATTCCATTTTTTTATTATCACAACTTCTTTATCCTTCCCTTTGTCAAGGGATTTTTAAATTTTTCCATGACTTGGCATTTAAACAGTGCTGCAAAAAAACATGGAATACATGTATCCTTCAGATATTTTTTTCTCTAATATGTCCAGGAGGGGTTGCAGGTATATAAACTCTATTTTTTGTTTTTTTAAAAAAAAAAGGAACCCCCTCGTTCCCATTGGCTACCCAATTTTCATTCCCCCAACATGTGGGAGGGTTCCCCCCGCCATACCCCCCCCTTTTTTGTTTGTGGATTTTTTTTACTAGCCATTCTAGCTGTGTGAGGGAAAACTCTTGATCTTATTTTTCATTTCTCTAATAACTAGGATTTTTTTAACATCTTTTTATAGCCATGCCCTCTGTAGTCTTTTTTTGGGGAAATAGCTTTTGGGCTTTTTGCCCATTGTTTTTGATGGGGTTTTTTGCTTTTATGCGCTAAGCTCAAGAGCTTTTTGCAAATTTTTTGGGAAAAATCTTTTATTGATCCACATTTCAAATATTTTCTCCCCATCGTGGGGGTTTTTTTTTCATTTTGTTATTGTTTTCCCTTTTCTATGTAAAAAAACGTTTGAGTTTGGGTAGGTCCCCTTTTTATATTATTTTCCCTTATCCAGGAGATGAAAAAAAAGATGTTGCTGTGATTTTGTCAAGAGTGTTCTGTTTATGTTTTTCTCTAGGGGTTATAGTCCCCAAACTCACATTTATTATTTAATCCTTTTTTGCTTATTTTTTGCAGCCCTAACTTTTTTTTTAATTGGAGGGTAATTGCTTTACAATGCTGTGTTGGGTTTCTGCGTAAAACAATGGAATCATTATAATATACTTATGCCCTCCCTCTAGTAACCATCCCTTTTGAATCAGCACCTGATTCTTAAAATTACCATAGATGACTTTGCTTTCTTTTTATGGGTTTTTTGGAAAAGGGAAAGGGCACCCACCCAGTATCTTGCCTGGAAAATCCCCTTGATGGAGAGCCTGGGAGGCTGCAGTCCCCTGGGGTCGCTAAGAGTCGGACACGACTGGCGACTTCATTCATTTTTTATTTTTATGCATTGGGAAGAAAGGCAAAACCCCCTCCAGTTTTTGCTGGGGAATACCAGGAGGGGACCTGGGGGTGCTGTCTAGGGGCCCAGAGTCAGACACATGAAGCGCTTAGCACAGCAATGGGGTTTTGTAAAAGGGGACATTTTTAAAAAAAAAGTAAAGTTATCTGCACTGGGGTTAAATACAATTTTTTAAAGGGGGTTGAAATAAGTCAGAAATTAAATATTAAAAAAATTTTTTTTATTAATTGGAAAGATTAAAATTTTAGATTTCATCAAAAACACCAATTTTAGTCCGTCGGAATATGCCTTTTCCCCGTATGCCATAGTTGCCCTACCTTCTTTCAGGGCCCCAAAATCTCACATCAAAAAGGTTTTCCCGACAAACCAATTAAAGTGGCAGACCTCCTCCCTTTTTTTATTTGAAATCTTTTTTTTGGAATTTGAAAAATTTTTAAATTACTCCCGCTTTCCCTGCGTTGGGGAAACTTGCCCCAAAAATTTAATTTTAATCTTAATCTAAGTCAGCGCTTGTCAGGGGACGAAAAGGGTTAAAATACAATTTCTCACCTCTTAATCGACTATCTTCACTCAACTTGCGATCCCATTTTTGGAGATCAAAATTTTTAGAGAACCTATCATCGAATCTAAACAGAGAACTGCCTTTAAAATTTTATTTATTTTTATGAACATAAGGGGCAAATTTTAAAATAAAGGAATATATTTTAAATATTTTTATTTTTTATGTTTTTATTTTCAAAATTTTTAAAAAATTTTTAAATTTTTAAATATACATTTAAAAAAAATATATTTAAGGCAATTATTTTAAAAGGTAAAGGATTTTTTTCAAATTCTTCACAACTAATATATTTAAAAATTTAAACCCCCCATGTTCAGCTGGAAACAGCAACATTAAAGAACAAGAAACTGCCTTGCAGAACTCATCA
Source organism: Odocoileus hemionus (assembly GCA_020976825.1). NCBI lineage: Eukaryota > Metazoa > Chordata > Mammalia > Artiodactyla > Cervidae > Odocoileus > Odocoileus hemionus. Next base: position 43,665 of record JAJLRB010005231.1, on the reverse strand, counting down.
AAAAACAAAAAAATTCGTGAAAGAAAAACTTTTAAGAAAAAAAACCCGTCAAAAAGGGTTAGAGGGGGAAATTTTATTAAAACAGTTTAGAAATCTAACTAATGGGGAGGGATGTTCAATAATAAAAAATTATGATGACATGACAGTGCTGAAATGTTGGTGTATAAAAAACATTGAAGTATTTCACTGAAATGACTTTATAATATAAAAAGTCCTTTGTTTCTAATATGAGTAAGAAATAAATATGGGGAAGAGGGAAAAACAGATCCGTCTAAATGGGGTCCATGCAAAAATGGGATTGATGTCCTTTGACAAACTTAGATGTTTACTTAAAAAAGGGTGAAAAATTCATAGGGCAAGATTTTTTATTTGGGCAAATAGAAGACTCCCCGGAAATTTCCCGACTCAGATATTTTTTGAATGCATACTATAGAATTTTTATTTTGGTGCCAATTTCTCACAAATTTATACTTCTTTTTTTTTTTAAATTTTTTAAAAAATTTTTTTTATTTTAATTGGGTAATTATTTTAAGTATTTAGTGTTTTTTGCCAACATTGTCATGAATAGCCATGGGTTCCCTGTTTTCCCCCATCCTGAACCCCCTCCCCCTCCCTCCCCACCCCATCCTCAGGGTCTCCAGTGCACCAGCCCTGACACCCTGTCTCATAAAAACGGGATTTATTTTCTAATGATGTTTTGGGATAAACCCCAGTGCATGTCTTTTTTGGAATCTCTTGGTTCCATTTTGGGTGTGCCAAAAAAGGAAAACTCACAAATAAGTTTATTTCTCCTTTGCAGGTATGTGAAGACTTCGATTTTTTAAAATCATTCTACCCCCTTTGATATAAGCTGTAAAAAATAAAATGGTTTTGGGACAAAAAGGGAAAAAAAACAAATGGCATATGATTTGCTGCAGTTTTCCCAAAGTCATGGTTTTTTTTCTTTAAACAAGGGAGTAAATAGACTGTGAAGAAATACGAAACAACCCAAGGGTTCATTAATAATACTCTCCATGCCCGTGTTTTGCAAACTTGGACTGTGGGCCACCTGCACAGAATCACCTGGGCTTTTTAACTCAAAATTCTTTTTTCTAAAGCATCAGAATTTTTTTGAACAGGAGTGGGATTGAGAAAAATGAAATTTTTGAAAAATCCATAGGGATTTTTATGATGTTAGGATCAAAGGGCCACTGGTTGAAAAAATTTTTAAAATAGATTTTTTGACCTGTGATTTCTATAAATGTAAGCTCATAAGATGCCAGATAAAATATATAGTTGAAGGAAGATCGCTATTTACCAGCTCTGTAAAAATTGGGGGAGTCATTAAAATTCCTTGACTTCAATTCCCTTTGTTATTAGTTATATAAAAGTAATCAATCTTTTGAAAACTTTGAAAATTAAATGAAATAAATTGAAATAAATGAAATACTTGACAAACGAAAATTATTTAAAATCACCTTAGCCAGTAAACCCCAAATAAAGTCAATTCTGGGGTTTTTTGAGAACTTACTAAAAGTCTTCTTAGTTTTTTGTAGAAAAGAAAAGCAACACCTTTAAAAAATTTTTTTAGCATGCAAAAACAGGTCCTTAACAGAGTCAAAAATTAGTATAATTCAAAATTTTGAATGTAATTGTTAAAGGAAACAAAAAAAATTTACATTTAACTTCCTTTTGTTTTATAATTTATTCACAATAAAATGCAGATAAATTTTTTATTTTTTGGATTTACTTTGAATTTTTTAAAGGTCAACCAGAAAACTGAAAATTGCATTGTAAATTAACTATTTTACTCTCCGTTTTAATTGGAGCCATTCTTTTTTCAAAACCCTGGCCCCGTAAAAATTTAGTTATTCTAAAGCAAAAAAGGGAAATTAAAAGTTTACATGACCGGATCGGGGGAAAAAAAAAGAGAAAGAGAAAAGGAAAATCACTTCCACTTGGTGATCCTGCCACTTTTTGTGAAAGTGAATCACTGGATTTGGGGGACATTTCAAAACAGGCAGGGAAAATCCTTTTACCCAAACTTCAGAAAAAAAAATGCTCTGTGGGATAAAAAACCTTTTATTTATGATTGATGTCAGCAAAGGGTAAAGGACAGAATATATCTGGGAGAGAAACTTGAATTTGGGAAAATGATTCTATGCCCTTAAACTTCAAGGCACTAAATTCTCTTAGCAAAGCATGGAACTATAAAAATGTGAAATTAAGTAATGAAAGTGAAGTCGCTCATCTGTCCGACCTTGCGACCCATAACTGTACCTCCCGGCTTCCCACCCATGAATTTTCCGGCAAGAATCGGGAGGGGGTTCCCTTTTCCTTTCCGGGAAAATTTTTTCGACCCAGGGATTGAACCGGGGTCCCCTTTGTGGGCAGATGCTTTACCATCAAGTCCCCAGGGTATTAATGAAATTTTTTTTTCTTAAAAGGGGTTAAAAGAATTTATAAATTAATTTATAATTTTAAAGGGGCCCCTAAAAGTGGGGTTACTTTAAATAGGGCCAGTTGTAGTAATTTAACTCCCTTAAGACATATTTTGAAACTACCCTTTTTTCCCATGGGGTATGTGTATATAAAAATTTTTAATACATTTATTGTCTTAAAAATCCTTTTTCCTTTTATACCCCTCTTTCTTTTTCTTTTTTTTTTTTTTGGAAAAGTAAGCCCTTTTTTTATTTTATTTATTTTATTTTTATTAGTTGGGGCAATTCCCTTACATAATTGCAGGGGTTTTTTTGTCATACATTGAAATGAATTAGCAGGTTTTTCATGTTTTCCCCCATCCATCCCCCTCCCACCTCCCTCTCCCCCCCGATCCTTTGGGGTCTTCCCATGCACCATCAGAAACAATGGATGGGGAAACGTGGAAAACATATACCCCCGGAATATTACTCACCCATTACTTTTTCTTACTGATTTGCTCACCAAAATAGGACCTAGGATCAGGGAAGGGGAAAAGCATATAGAAATTTTTATGTGTTTTAAAGACTTTCATTAAAATTAATCTGAGGGCAATTGGAAAAAAGTAACAAAAAAGCAAAAAATTTAACATTTTTGGAAAGGTTTTTAAAAATTTTATCAAAAATTAGAATGCAAATATTCTTTTCTTGGGAAAACTTGTGGGTGATTTTTTTAAATAAATCTTAAAGCAAAATTTTTTTTATGAAAACAGCAATTTTTTATTTATAATGTAAAATTAAATTATTTAAATCTAAATATATATTTTTGTTGTTTTGGGGTGTGTGTGTGTTGTGTGTGCTCATTGTCTATACTCTTTGCAAACCCCCTGGACTGTACCCCCCAGGCTCTTTTGTCCACGGGTATTTGGGAAATATTGGTGGGCCCCTTTCCCACTCTAGGGATCTTACTGACCCAGGGTCTAACATGCTCTCTGGCTCCCTGCATTGTAGGGGGATTCTTTTCCACGCTCCACCGACCAAGTAGAAATTAAACATTGGTCTTCATTAAATGGTTACTATTTTCAGCACTATAAGGGTACATTTTTCTGTGAATATTTTTTCCTAAAACCCCCCGAATACATGAACCAGCAAAATATAATTAAAAAATTTCCCTCACCACACCATTTATAAAAACCACCCCTTTATCTTCCTTAGAAAAAAAATTACCACGGATTGTGGTATTAATTTTTAAATTTTTACCCCCTAGTATTGATAGCCCCTGTAAATTAATGAAAACTTATATGTAAGGTCTAAAATTTTCCAATGTGAAAAAAGCCCTCATCCATAAAGTTATGGGGAACATGCTCATGAAAACCCGACTTGCTTTTGAATAAAAAGGAAAAATAGTGCCCTGATTAAGTCAGTAAAATAATCTAAAAAGAGGGGGGAGAGGAGAAAAGGGGGATTTTCCCGATTTGGGAAATAATGTCAGTTGGGAAAGTTTATTACCTTAAAAATCATAAAGAAAAGAATTAATTTGCAGCAACTAAGAATGTGATAAAAATAATTAAAAATATCTTTAGAAAATTCTATATACCTCTGAAAATTTTTTTTAAAAGTAAAAAAGATTTAAATTCAGCATGTGGAATCCCATCCTCTTGTTTCAGTTCTATATTTCACATTTTTTTCTATTAAAATAAATTTTAATATATTGGCAACTTGTAAAATCCCTCATTTATTTTTAGCAAATAATTTTAAAAATGGAACATTAATGATGAAAAAATAAACACATTTTTTTGTTTTGCCTCACAAGGTTTTTCAAATAATGAAACGATCACCCGTCCCATTTGGATGCATGAACAAGTGCTTGCGCTGGTGCACGGGGATGACCAAGGGATGGGAGGGGATGGGGAGGGGGGGGCGGAGTGGGGTTCAGGAGGGGGAACACTTAATCTATGGTGTTTCTGTCAAGTAGGGGCAAAAACCACTAAAATATTGTAAGAATTTATCCTCCAACTAATAAAAATAAATGAAAAAAAAAAATTTTAAAAAAAATAGTTCCCTCAGCTAGTTTTTTTTTGTATGGTTTAGGCTATTTGTTTGAAAATCAGAAAGGGCAAATAAAAATAGTTTTTAAAGGGTCAAATTGGGCTTTTTTAATGAAAAACCCAAAAATTAGTGCCATGGAAAAAATAATAAAACTGCCCATTGTAGCTTTTCCCACTGCATTTTAAGAATTTTACAATAAAAAAAATTATCACAATTACATAAATCGATGCAAAAAAATATTTGACAGTTAAATGCACTAAATTTTTTACTATTTTCTTGATTAAAAAATTGAAAAAAAAAATTTTAAATTTTTAAAAAAGTTTTTGGTAATAGGATAGTTAAAACAATAATGGGTATTTCATAAAATTGCATCACTGTGCAGAAAATAAAAATTTTTAAATTTTCCCTTCATAATTCAATTATAATAAAAACATTTATTTAAAGATTAATTAAAAAGATATATGTTGTTTTAATACTGAAAATCGGGGGTGGGTGATTTAAAGTAAATTGGGAGGGAAAAAAAAAATACTCTGGTGAAAAAGCCAAATGGGGATTTTCATCAATCAACCCCTTTTTCTATTAAAATAGATAGCCTACCCTGGAAAAACTCTGAAAGGGAAAATAATTTTTTTTTTCCATTTGATTGAGACCCAAATTCCTACGGGCTTTTTTTCCTTGAGGAAGTGTTGTCTAGTTATTTTTTTTCACTGCCAAACAAAGGGAATATTTCATCTAAAAAACATGCCCCATTACTTCTGATTTCAAAGTAAGTCCCTGGTATAAACATATTTAATCACCAAAAATATCACTAGCAAATAAATTTTTTCATTTTACTAATATTCACACCTTTTTTCCCCCAACAGAGGTCTGTCATTTTTTTAAAAACTTTTATCATCACAATGCCCCCAAGAACTTAATCCATTTCTATTTTTAAACTAGGTTTCATAACCCTCCTAATATGGGGTCCAGAGCCCATTTTGGTGGGGGAAATTTCAATTTTTTTCTCTCCAACCCTGCCACCAACTTAGTGTGTTCCCTACAAAAAGTTTTCCTATTTTTTTCCCTTCCTCAGTCTCTCTCGTGATTTTAATTCCAGAGTCCTGTTAAAAAGTAAAAAGTTATTTTGAATTTTATTTAAGATACATAACTTAAATATCAAGATCCCTGGACTTATTCCTAGCGATAGCCCCCAAAGGACATGTTTTTAGGGATCATTTATTTTTTTAAGTAAATTTCAATGCATGGTGTGGGATCTTATTTCCCAGACCAGGGATGGAACCACACTCCTTGCTTTGGCCCCGTGGAGTCTAACCACTGGACCACCCGGAATTACCCACATTTTGTTTTTAATAGTGGTATAAAGGGAGAAAGGCAAAAACGTTGCGGAATGATTGAAGGGTATGGGAAAATCTGGTTTGGGATACAAATTCTCTCTTAAAAAGCCCAAATGTTTAATTTTATGTTTCTTTTAATTTTGCCAAAATGTTTTTTTCTTTAACCTTAGAATATGCTTAGGAAAATACCAATACTTTATTTAAAAAGGGGAATTTTTAGCAAGGATTTGCATAACTCCAAAATGTTCCTTTCAGATGAACAGCGTCAACATCTTCTGGGGGAATTTTTTTGACATCAAAATTTAGGCTTACCAAACCTCTTCCAAACATGTTTAAAAATTTTATAACCACTATTAAAGTACATTCCAAAGAGAACAGTGTAAAAATGAACGGGGGGGATATATTTTTCACCTTTCTTGAAGGGAAAAGACAAAGCCCCTGTGGAAAGGGGCTCCTAATAAAACCTTGTTAACTATAGGCAAAGTGAAAACCCAAAACATCAGGAATCAGAAAAAAGTATTTTAAAAGGTCAGAAAAATGGGTTACAAAAAAAATTCTTCCTAGTCTTGACTAGGGCGGTACAAGAACAATTTAGTTTTAAAAACATCTTTCTATAATTATGAACACTTTTTTTAGAGAAATTAGACGTTTTAAAAAATTTAAAAATTTATTTTTTTCCATTTTTTTTTTTTAGTTGAGGCTAATAAAACATGAGTGGTTTTTGTCTACTTTTGAAATGAATTACCCATGGTTTTTAATGTTTCCCCCCCCGGGCCCCCCCTCCCCCCTCCCTCTCCCCCCCATCCCTCTGGGTTTTCCCGTGCACCAGGCCGAGCAGTCTCATGCAAAAACCTGGCGGTATTTTTAAACCCTAGATATACATGTTTCGGCTGTTTTTTGAAACTCCCCCCTCGCCTTTCTCCCACAGTTTTTTATCCGCAAAAATTTAAGCTTTTTGCTTTTATTACAAAAAAATGGCCCTTCAGGGTTGAGTAATTCTGAAAAATTACTTTCTAATTACTTTCTTTTAAAAAGTTTCCCAAAAAAGTGATATTTTTTGATTTTATGCCCAAGACATTTTTTTGAATATTTCCCGCATTTTCCTTTCTTTCTTATTGAATGTGCATATATAAATATCAACTCAAAAACCTGCATTTATAGACACCTTTCCCCCAAAATTCAATTTTCACTCAAATTCTCCTTTTTTTTTATTTTTTTTCCCTTTATTTTTTTAGTTGGAGGGTAATTACTTTAAATATTGTATGGGTTTTGTCCTACATTTACAGAACACCTGGATTTAATGTATTCCCCATCCATCCCCCTCCCACCCCCCTCTCTACCCAATCCCTCTGACCTTCCCAGGGCACCGGGCCCTAGCATTGTCTATGCATCCAACCTGGCGGGTGATCGTTTCACTAAGATAAATACGTTTTGATGCTGTTCCTCAAAAACCCCACCCTTGCCTTCTCCACAAGCCAAAACTGTTCTGTACATCTGTGTCTTTTTTTTCTGTTTTGCATATGGGGTTATCATTACCATCTTTCTAAATTCCATATATATGTTTTTAATATACGTAATGTTCTTTATTTTTTGGGCTTACTTACTCTGTTTAATGGGCCCATTTTCACCCATCCATTAGATGATTCAAATTATTCTTTTTAATGGCTGATTAATATTCCATAGTTTTAATTACCACGCTTCATTACCCATTGTCGCTGATGGGCATCTGGGTTTTGTTCATGTCTGGCTTTTTATAAACTGTGCTGGATGAACCGGGGTGCATGTGTCTTTTTAGATCTTTTTTCCTGTGTGTATGCCCAGAATGGGGTTGTGGGTCATATGGGAGTTCTATTTCCCCTTTTTTTTTAAACAATCTCCCCACTGTTCTCCATAGCGGCTGTACTAGTTTGCATTCCCACCCAAGTTAAAAGGTTCCCTTTTTTCCACACCCTTTCCAGCATTTTTTTATTGTAGACTTTTGATAGCAGCCATCCCGTGGCGTGTAATGGTACCTTATTTTGGTTTTTATTTCATTTCTCTGATATATGATTTTGAGCATCTTTTCTTGTTTGTTACCATCTTATTTTATTGTTTTATTAATTTTCCTTTCCATAAGAGTAGCTGTCAAGGTGACCCCCCTGTCCCAATATTCAGAGGGTGATGGATTTCTTTAAAAGTAATAGTGGGCCCTTTTTTGGCTTCCCAGGTGGTGCAAGGGGAAAGAACCTGCCACCAATGCAGGGGACACAGAGATGCAAGTTCCATTCCTGCGTTGGGAAAAATTTCCGGAGGAGGGCATGGCGCCCACTCCATTCTTGCCCGGATAACCCCCTGGCAAAGGAGCCTGGCAGGTGCATCCCCTTTAGGGAAAGACTGAACACAAAATGAAACAATTTACACTACACAAACAGGGGAATTATTTGGGGGTTCCCTTGGGCTCAATGGTAAAGAACTGCCCGCAATGCAGGGAATGCAGGGTTTTATCTGGGTCAGGAGATCCCCTGAAAAGGGAAAAGGGAACCCCCTCCCGTGTTCTTTGGTGAAGAATCCCATGGGGAGAGGGCTTGGTAAGTACAGTCTATGGCGATGAAAAGATCATACATGTGAGGACTAAACTTCCACTTTGAGGCAACATTAAATGGAGGGTTTAGGCAGCACTATTTCCCTGGAGAAGAGAGAAAGACTAGAATCTGGGGAGTGTTTGCATTTGAAATATGCCCCCCATGTGATATAAACCCCCAAACCAACAATCATTAAGTAATACAAATTGACTTCATCACTTGATGAAGTAAAATTTGAGCCACCACAGAGAAGGTAATATGATATAGATTTCTGGTAGCTTTGCAATTTCACATCTATGGCTTTTACTAAATTTTTTAAAAATAAATCACAATAAAAGTTTCCCCATGCTCTCTAACTTGTGTATCTAACAGGTTTCCCCTCTTTTTATTTCACATCCCCCCAAATAATAAGGTATGTTTTGTCCAAAAATGTTTTATTAATTATGAATTAGCAATATTTTTTCCCTTAAATTTTTTTCTGTTTTTCACTAAAGGATTTTGGAACCATTTTCCCTGAACATTCACTCCGTTACCAGGTTTCAAATCTTTTTTATACACATTCTCTAGGATATCCATGAATCTGTGTGGCCATGGGTTATTCTATAATTCCTGGTGACCCACACACATCAAATCCTCTTGAGAAACATGGTACATTTGAGGGGGGTCTTCTAAAGCCTAGCTGCGGTTATACTACCCCGTTAAAAAGGGTTTTCAGCAATATCCAAGAAATAATCATTAAGGTGAATTGATACAAATTTTGAGCAATATCCAAGTTTGTTCCTGTAAGGCTAGAATGCTCTATGTTTTTCTCTTTCCCCAACTACCTCCTTGGTTTAAGGTACTCCAAAGGGATTTCTGAAAGTTCTGATTCAGCAGGAGATAACACATAGCAATTTTATTTATCTTTTTCCCTGAATAGGGATTAAAGAAAACACATTTTAGAAGAAATTTTCCCCTTGCACTTTCCATGCAAATAAATTTCAATAGAAAATTTGGATGTTTTTAAAACAGCAAATATATAGTTACAGTTGTTTTTCTGCCGTTAGATTACAAATTTTAAATAAATTTAATTTTTAAAAATTTAAAATTTAAAAAAAAAAAAAAGTAAAAAATTAACTTCCCTAAAAATAATTTTTTAAAAAAATTAAAAATAATTAAAAATGTGCTAGGCAATATGGTGGTTACATTTTTGGTGGGGCAAAGGGAAAGGGAAAAAAAGAGATAGAGAATTAAATTAGTAGTGTTCCTTCTACCCAAAACTTTTCACCAAAAAAGGAAAAAAAACCAATGCCCAAAAGCTACACTGTAATTATCCCCGAAGTGAAAAAGTACAATAAAATTGAATTCCCTTTCAGTTTCATTTAAAGTTTTCCATAATTTGGGCTTTTCTTTGCCCTTGTTGGGGGTTCCCGGGGGCGCTAGTGTAAAGAACCTGCCAAAGAGGGGAAGAGATCGGTTCAAACCTGGGTCTGGGAAAAATCCCCCGGAGGGGGCATAGCAAACCCATTACAGTTTTCTGGGGAATTCCCCTGAACAGAGGAGCTTTGGGAGGCTATGGCCCATAGGGGACAAAGGTTGGACATGATTTTTAAGTGACTTAGCACACATGTATACCATTGTTATTGGAAAAATTCACCCTACTTCTTTTTTAAGGCAAAATTGATCTCTTTAATGCGCTAAATTTTTCTTGCTACTCTGCCCCTGTCTATTTTTTCCCCTCTAGATCTAACCCCCACGCTTTCTGACTTTTGAAGACTGGTTTTTATTTCCTCCATGAGGGCAGAGAGAAGTTCATTTCATATTTTTCTTTTTTATCCTTGACAACGATACCTCTAAAAATACTATCCCAAAATAATAGTACTGAATAATATTTTTACTTCTAATTTTCATTAATAACTCATTTTCTCTTTAAGGGGTTATATCCTTCAGGGTGATGTGGTTTACCCCTTTTTTTCCCCTTTAAAATTAGGGGGTATTAGTTTTTAGTGGCTCAGTCTTGCCCCCAACTTTTTCCCCTCTAGGGACTGTAGTTTGCCAGGCTCCTCGCCCAGGGAAATTCTCCAAGCAAAAAGAGGGATTTTTGGTTGCCTTTTCCCCCTTCGGGGCACCCCCAACCCGGGATTGAATCCATGTCTCTCATGCCCTCCGCATTGACAGGGGGTTTTTTTCACTAGCCCACCCGTTCATACTTAGTCAAACAAGTGGAACCAAAATGTATAGATTTTTTTGCAAAAACAAAATTCATGGTTTTTAAAATAACATTATATTACATTATAGTAATTATTATATATGTGTGTGTTGTGGTTTGTGTTTTTAGAGTCTGGAGTCGACCAAGCTAGTTTTCCTTATGCCCAGTCCCGTGCTCTTTCCTTGTACCCAGCTTTTAGTTATCTCCTTTTTGAAATACTATTTTAGTTATAATACCAAAAGTTTAAATTTGTGTTAAACCCAAAATATTTGAGGCCCTATTTATATACAAAGCCTTGATACCCCTCCACCACATTTTTCATTACATATGGTAACCCAATAAAGGAAAAATTTTTTTTTCAATTTTGCTGAGAATTAATCTAGGCTCATAGAGATGCATAAATTTTAGCTCTTAGCGGGAGCAAATTTCCCTCTTTTCCCAAGCCCCATGGCAAGCAGACATGCAGCTTTCCTCGTACAACCTACAAAACCCTTGTGGAAAAATTTGGAAAAAAGGCTGTTCTCCAGATATAAAGTATCTGTCCTTCTCTGATTACCCCTTCAATCCAGGGTACAGAAAACAGTGATGACCATTGTTGTTATCCCTTTCCCCTCATTGTTGCAAGTGCTTCCCCCTCCCCTGAAATGATTTTCGGGGGTTTTTTAAGGGATGGGTGCCCCTTCCTCCCCACACTATCCCCTTCTTTTTCTCTTTTCCCCCCCTTTTAAGAACCAACATTAAGGATGTAAAAAAAGAACTATTGGGGAAATTAGAAAAGACTAATCCCCCGGGGAAAAGGGATAAGCCAGAAAAATCTATAAGTTTAAAACCCCAGGATAATTTTTAAAAATGGAAAACAGGCTCTATTTTACAATAAATAAATAAAAAAAGAGAAAAATTCAACCAAACCCTGAGTAAATTTTGTTGTTAAAACGTTATGCTGTCCCCGCTCTTTTTGGACCCCATGGGGTGAAACACCAGGCTTCCCCGTCTTTTCATTTTCCCCCCAAATTGCTCAAATGCCTGTTAAGTCAAAGCCATCCAACAACTCACCCCTGTGCCCCTTCTCCTCCTGCTTCAATCTTTCCCCCTCAAAGGGCTTTTCCAAAGAGGGCCCCTTTTTCATCAGGTGGGCCAAAAATATTTGGGGCTTCAGCTTAACATCACCCTTCCAATGAATATTCAGGGCTGATTTCCTTATGATTGACTGACTTGTTTTCCTTGCTGTCCAAAGGGGCTTCAAGAGCTTCCCCCACATATACTTCAAAAGCATAAATTCTTTGGGGTTTACCATTTTTTTTGGCCAACGTATCTTTTCCGACTACTGGAAAAAAACCCGGGTTTGATATATGAACCCTTTTTTGACAAAGTGATGTCCTGCTTTTTAATATACTGTCAGAAAGAAAAGGAACCCCCTCCGTACTCTTCCTGGAAAATCCATGGCGGGGGAGCCTGGGGGGCTGCAGTCCATGGGGTCGCTAAATGTTGGACATGACTGATGCTTCACTTTCACTTTTTTACTTTCATGATTGGAGAAGGAAAGTCCAACCCACTCCGTTTCTTTCCAAGAATCCCAGGGACGGGGGAGCCTATGGGCTCCATCTATGGGGGCGCACAAGTCAGACATGATGAAGTGACTTAGCAGCAGCACAGCGGTTTATAATAAGTTTTTCCCCCAAAGGGGCAAGTGTCTTTTAAATTTCACGGCTGTAGTCCCCATCCACATGATTTTAAACCCAAAATAAAAAAAACTCCCACTGTTTCCATTTCCTGTTTTAAATTTGCCATGAAGTGAGAGACGGGATTCCAATTCTTTCTTTTTTTGAATCTGATTTTAAACACGTTTTACTCTTCTCTTTCACCTTCATAGACACTTTTTATTCCTCTTTGCTTTTACCATTTGTTGGTTCATCTGCATATCTGAGTTTTTTGATATTTCTCCTAGCAATATTGTTTCCCGAAGTGTTCATTAGCCTGGAATTTCAATAATATCTTTATATAATTAAAAAACAGGGTGACAATAACAGCCTTGATGTTTCCTTTCCCAATTTTTAACAGTCTGTTGTTTCATGCCTTGTTCTAACTGTTGCTTTTGACCTGCACACAAAGGTTTTTTTTAGGAGGCATGAGGTGATTGGGATAAAATCATTCAAGATGGAGAATTGATTTCCAGAGTTAAAATTCATATATTAAAATTTTTTTATTTTTCAAAAAAAAAATTACAAAGATCAAAAAACAAAAAGTTATTAAAAGGAAAATTTAAAAAATTTTTAAATGGCTAATTAAAAAAGGGAAAAAGAATCAACAAAAACTTTCCCCAAAAAAGACCTAGGCAGGTCATAACAAAAGCCTTAAAACAATTATCACAAATACTGAGAGAACTAAAGGAAAATGGGAGAAATCAAGAATCAGTATAACAAAATAAAATTATAAATAAGGAGATAAAAAACCTAAAAATAGATTAAAAATTCTTACTAAAAAAATAAAGTAAATAACAAAAATGAAAATTTCCTTTAGGATCAAAGGCATATTTGACGGGAAGGGAAAAAGAACTAACTAACTTGAACAATGACAAGGGAAATTCCCAAAGTCTGAGGATTAGAAAAAAAAAATTTAAAGAAAAGAAAATGGGGTTTTTAAAAAACCCTGTGGGATACCATCAAGTGCCAACATATATATTGTGGGATCTCAGAAAGAGAAGAAAAGCGAAAAAAAGGACAGCAGGATATTTGAAAAAGAAACTTTCAAATGGCAGAAGAAAAGATGGGAGATCTTTTTCCCCCCTACAAATTCATAAAAAACCCACTGCATGTGGAACAACCCCTACAAAACTCTTCTGAAGGGCAAAAGGACCCCAACTTCCCAAAAAAGGCAAGTCAAAATCCTCGAATGAGGAGGGGAAAGGGAAAAAAATTTAAAAGGGAGACAAAGGAATCAGGATGGTGACCTGAACCTCAGGGAGGGAGTCATGAGGGGGGGAAAAGTTCCCACACACTAGGAAACCCCCTGACAGGTGAGGAAGGAGAGCTTTGGGACTGTATGGGGGAGCACACAACAAGTGCAGAAATGGTACCCGAAGGCAAAATGGAAAAAATTCACCACAAGATTAGACCACCAAAAAAAGTGGCTACATCCCATGCCCCACCCAAAATTAGTGGGAGTGAGGTAGGGCCAGGGTTTTAGAGGTTTACCTCAGGAAGAGGGACCACTTTTGACTGCTGTGAAGATATTTGGGGGGCTAGTATGACAGCTAGGGAGTCCAGAAAAAGCCGGGGCATCCCACAGGGAAAAGTCATTCCCGGGGGAAACTTTAACCCGTGGCTCACAGAACACAGGACCCCAACCTTAGCGAATACTTAAGGGGGGTGAGCCAGCTGTACTGAGCTCCAGAGTGAAAGCCGGCGTGAGTCCCAGAGGCAAAAGGCGGGGGGCACTAGGGCTTGGCCCCAGGGATCGCCGCATCCCCCAAAATCTGTGAGTGGGCAGGGGTTGCTGCCCTGTCCCGGGACCCTGACACTTCCCTCTGCCAATGGCCCCACAAACCAGAGCCAACCCCCCTAGGGAAACCTCGGTTTGCAACCTCCCACAGATCCTAGCCACAGTGGGCATCCCCCACACCTAAACATTTTCCCCCTATTTCCCCTTGCTCCCCAGCAAACTGAGCAAGGACTCCTATAAGCAGCTACTTTTTCCCCTATGTCGGGGGAAAACAAACCCCAAAAGGGGTGGCCTACAACAAGACAGGCCCAAAAGAAAGGGGAACCCCAGCGGCTGCATGAGCAAAGGGAGAAAAAGGGAAGTTGCCCCTGTAGCCAGGGTGCAGTGGTTTAAATTCCCACAATTAGCCTAACTGTGAATTTAGGGGCAATGAACTTTGAGAGCAAGTACAAGCTGGAGTAAAGGGGAAATCTAAACCACTGACTCTCCCGCCAACAACAGGTCCAGAGAAATTCTAGAAAAAATTGGATGACTTTTGAGAGGCAAATCGACTGGGCCCGGAAAACAAAATCCCGGCGATTCTTCTCATTACATCTTTAGTTTTCCCTCTTTTTTTTTTTTTTTTTTCTATATTTTCAATGTGGGTTTTTTTTTATACCTTAATTTTTTTTCATTTATTTTTTTAGTTGGAGGTAAATTCTTTTCAATATTTTATGGTTTTTTCATACATTTACTGAATCACCATAGATTTCATTGTTTTTCCCCCTCCTGAACCCCCCCCCCACCACCCCCCCCCATCCCTCCCTCGGGTCATCCCAGTGTACCCCCCAAGCACTGCTCATCATCCCAAACCCGGACTGGCGACTGTTTACACTTGATAAATAACAACTGTTTAAATGGGCGATATATCCCCAAATACAACAGAAGAAAAAAAAATATCAAAAAACAACCCCAAACAATCAGAAAGTGGCAAAAGGGAAAACAAAAACAATAATTAATTAAATGTGAATGGTTAAATGCTCCAACGAAAGACACAGACTGACTGAATGGATAAGAAAAAAAAACTCTATATAGCTGTCTATAAGAAACCCACTTAAACCTCAAGACACTGTAGACGAAAGGAGATATGGAAAATATATTTCATGCAAGGGAAGCAAAAGAAACGTACAGCAATCCTCAATCAGGAAAAAAAAAACCTTAAAAAAATTTAAAAGAGATAAGGAGGGCCAAAATAATGATCAAGGTATCAGTCTAAGAGGAAAAAAAACTTTTGCAAATATATAGAAAACCCAACATGGAGCCCCTCAACAACATAAACAAACACTAACAGACAAAAAAGGAAAATTGGAAGTAAAAAAATAATAGTAAGAGACTTTAACACCCCAGTCACACAATGGACAGACATCAAAACAGAAAATTAAAAATGAAAAAAGTCTTAAATAACATTAGACAAAATGGATTTCATGATACCTTCAGGACTCCATCCAAATCAGAAGAATACACCTTATTCTCAAGTGCACATGGATCTTTCTCCAGGACAGACCAACCTTGGGTCCAATCAAATGTCATAAATTTTTAAAAAAATTGAATTTGTATCAAGGACTTCTTCAACCACAATGCTATGAACAGATTCAATTTAAAAAAAAAAAAAACTGTAAGAAACACAATACATGGGGAAAACAACACGTTTCAAAAAAAAAACAGGGACTGAGAAACACAAGGGGAAAATTTAAAAAAAATTTTAGAAAAATTACAAGAAAAAACAACTCAAAAACCTATGGAGGCAGCAAAAGCAGTTCAAGATGGAATTTATAGCAAACAATCCTCCTCAAAAAAAAGAAAAACACGAATGACAACCTAAAACAACGGATAAAGAAAAAAGAAAAACCTCAAAATTAGTAGAAGGAAAGGGAAAACAAAAGATTCAAGCAGAAATAAAAGAAAAAGAAATGAAAAAAACAATACCCAAAAATTAAAAAAACAAAAGCTGGTTTTTTGAAAAGTTAAAAAAAAATTGACAAACCATTACCAGATCATCAAAAAAAAAAGAGAGAGCAATAAAAACAACAAAAAAAAATAAAGGGAGAGGTTACAACAACAAAGCAGAAATAAAAAGGATTAGAAGAGACTAAAATGAAAAACTATATGGCAATAAGTAAAAAAAACCGGGAAGAAATGACAGTTCTTAGAAAAGTTTAATCTTCAAAATGAACCAGGAAAAATTAGAAATTATGAAAACCCAATTACAGCACTGAAATTGAAGTTGTGATCAAAATCCCCCAAAAAACAAAAGCCCAAAAACACATGGCTTCACAGGAAAATCTATCAAACATTTAGAAAGAAAATGCCTTTTCCTTCTAAACTCTTTCAAAAAATGGCAGAGGAAGGGAAAACTTACAGACTCTTCTATGAGACCCACCCCACCCGATACCCCAAAAACCCAAAAAAGAAAACACAAAAAAAAAAAACTTCAGGGCAGTAACACTGATAACATGATGCAAAAAAACACAAAAAAATTTTAGCAAACAGAAATTTACAAAAAAAAAAGTTCATCCACCAGATCAAGTTTTAGTTTTTTCCGGGGTGCAAGGATTCTTCAATTAGGAAATCAATTTAAATTTATGCACCATATTAACAAGTTTAAAGGTAAAAACCCTATATCATCGCAATAAAGCAAAGAAAACTTTACAAAATTCAGCCCACTTTTGATTTAAAAATCTTCAAAAAATGGGCATGAAAGAAACACCTCAACTAGTAAGGCCATATATGATAAGCCCCAGCAAACATTTTTTCATGGGGAAAAATGAAAGCTTCCTTAAGACAGGAAAAACAAGGTGCCTTTCCCATACTATTTAAAATAGTTCGGAAACCTGGCTAGACCAATCAGAGACAAGAAAAAAAAAAAAGGAAACCCAAACATAAAAGAAAATAAAGCTCTCACTTTTTTGAGAAGTGGAAAAAAAAATACCATATTCAACACATAATAAATACAAAATGGAACTTAAAATTATTTATAGGGGACCCTGAAGAAACAAGATAGAGAACAGAAATTTTTGGGAGGGGAGAGGGTGAGAGCTGGGAAAAAGTAACTGGAAAAATTTTCATTACCATTTAAAATAGATAGCCAATGGGAATTTTCTGTATGCCAGGAAACTCAAACAAGGCCTGTACAATAAGGGTGGGAGGGGGAGGGAGAGGGGGTTTCAAAAGGGGGGGAGGGGATATATTATACATGGCGACTCATGTTAGGTTTGACAGAAAACAGCAAAATTTGGTAAAACTTTTATTTTTCAAAAAACTAAATTAATAAAAAAAAGAAAGGACAAGAAAACACATAGGGGGATAAAAAATGCACTATAGTGCTTGGGCATCTGTGTATATGTGCCCCGTTGTTAGCCCTTTATAAAAAAAATATTTAATGTTAATTTTTAAAGTATATGAATAACCAAAAAATTTTTTAAAAAGGAATAAAAATTAAAAAAATTTAAAAAATTACATTAGAGGGAAAACCCAAACAAATAATGAGGCAGAAGAATGGATAAGAGGAAGAAGAAGGTGGAAATAATGAAGCAAGCATAAAAGAAAAAAAAAAATGAGGACAGTCTCTTCTAGAAAACATTAAGCACCCCAAGATTTCAAATTTAAAATTTTCCCAAAGCATAAAACAGAAAAAAGGGGCATGAAAAATTTTTTGGGGAGATAATAACAAAAATTCCCTAAAAGGGAAAGCAAATAGCCCCCCAAACCGGAACCCCAAAGAGTCCCTACAGGATAAATTAAGGAAAACTCCCAAGAAAAAAATTAATCAAATTTTAACAAATTTAAAACAAAAAGAAAAATTATTGAACAGCAAGGAAAAAGCAAGAAAATAAAAAAAAGGAGATCCCCCAAAAGGGATAACAGCTATTTTTTAAAAAACAGTCAAGAAGGGAGTGACGGGAATTTTTTTAAAATGCTAAAAGAAAAAACCCCTACAACCAAGGTTATTTTATTTACCAAGGTCTCATTCACTTCAAAGGAAAAACAAAAGCCTACGAAAAGCAAAAATTTAAAGGAATTCAGCACCACAAAACCAGCTTTACAGAAAATGGAAAAGGGAACTTCTTTGAAGTAACAGAAACACAAAAGATTTAAAAACTTAAACCCCAAAAAGAAAAAGTTAATGTCAACGGGATCAAACATCAAAAATTTCCCTTAAAATTTAAATGGTTAACCCCCCAACCAAAAAAAAAGACTGGCTGAGTGGTTTAAAAAACAAGACCCCTAAAAATAGCTTCTACAAGAAAACACCTAAAACAAGGAAAAATACAGACTAAAAATGAAGGCGGAAAGAATATCTCCAAAAAAGAGACCAAAAGAAAGCAAGAGTAGCAATACTTCTGCTGCTCTGCCGTGCAATTGCTTTAATCGTGTCCGATTATTACCCATGAGGCAGCCCCCCAGCTCCCCCATCCCCTGGATTCTTAGGCAAAAACATGGGTGGTTGCCTTTCCCCCTCCCAATGCATGAAAGTGAAAAAGTGAAGTGAAGTTGCTCAACGTGTCCAACTCATGCGACCCTGGGACGCAGCCCACCAGACCCCCCATCCAGGGGAATTTTTCCAGCAAAGTCTGGAGTGGGTTGCCATTGCCTTCTCCCTTGCAATCTCACATCAGATAAAAAACTTGGGCCCCTTTTTCCATGCACAAACCTTTGAGGGTACCTGTTCATATATGATTATAAAATTTCAAGCGTTCTCTAGATCATCCCCCCCCCTTCTCCCACGGCCCAAAAGCTGTTCTATACTTGTGCCCTTGCTGTCTCTCATATAGGGTTATGTACCAGTTTTCAAAATTCCATATATAGTTTTTGTAACTTTTGGTGTTTGACCCAGGGGGAGGGGGATGGGGGGGAGAGGGAGGGGGATACACAATTAAACCCATGGTGATTCTATCAATGTATGGCAAAAACCCACTACAATATTATAAATTAATTACCCTTCAATTAAATAAATAATTAAAAAAAGAGACTTGAAAAAAAGGCAATGAAAGAGACCAAAGAAGGAAAGCAATCATAAATAAAAGGATCAATCCAAGAAAAAAGAATAGTAATTATAAATATATATGTACCAACATATACATATATATAACCAACATAGGAGTACCACATATTAAGATAAATCTAACAATTAAAGGGGAAATTAAGATAAACAAATATATTCAGAGACTTTAATACCCACACACACATAAGGATAGATCAAAAAAACAGAACATTAGAAAGGAAACACAAACTTTAAATGATGCAATGATGTTAGTCTAATTTATACCTATAGGACATTTCACCCCAAAACAATGAATTTCACCTTTTCTCAAGTGCACAAAGAACCTTCTCCACATAGATCACATCCTGGGAACCAAAACTAGCCTTGGGAAATTAAAAAAATGAAATCATTTCAAGCATTTTTCTGATCACAATGTGGTAAGATTAGATGTCAACTACAGGGAAAAAAAACTAAAAATACAAAAAATATGGAGGCTAAAAAACACGCTTCTGAATAACCAACAAGTCACAGAAGAAATAAAAAAAGAAATCAAAATATGCATAGAAATGAATGAAATGAAACCACAACCCAAAACCTATGGGGTTCAGTAAAAGCAGTGAAAGGGGAAGGTTCATAGCAATACAATTTTACCTCAGAAAAAAGGAAAAAACAAATAAAAAACCTAACTTGACACCTAAAGCAACTAAAAAAGAAAAAATGAAAAACCCCCAGGGAGTAAAGGAAAAAATCATAAAAATAGGGCTTTTTAAATGAAAAAGAAACAAAGGAACGATGCAAAAATCAAAAACAAAAAGCTGGTTCTTGAGGATAAAAAAAAATAGACAAACCACTAGCCAGACCATCAAAAAAAAACGGGAGGGGAAATTAAACAAAAAAATTGAAATTAAAAGGGGAGCAATCCAACAAAAAACACAGAATAAAAACGATCATAAAGAGAAATATCAGAAACTATATCCCAAAAAAAGGGAAACTTGGAAAGAAACAAATACTTAGAAAAGTAAACCCTTTCCCAAAAATTGAAACGGAAAGAAATAAAAAATCTTAACAACCCATCAAAACAGGGAAATTGAAACGGAATAAGAAATCTTCCTTTTTCAAGAAAAAGCCCAGGATCAGGGACTTCACAGCGACTTCTCCCAAAAAATTTAGAGAAGAGCAAACACCATCCTACACAACCCTTCCATAAAATGCTCAGGAAGGCAAAAACCCTCATTCTATGGGTCACCCCACCCTAATACCAAACCAGACAAAGAGCCCCGAAGAAAGAAAAAATACAGTCTAATAACACTGATGGGCATATATTCAAAAAAACCTTTAACAGAATTTAGTAAAAAAAATCCAACAACATATTAAAAAGGGCATTTCATGACCAAGTGGGGTTTATCCCACGGGAAACAAAGGGTCCCCAATATTTACAAACAATCAAAGTGATACACCCATTAACAAATTGAAAGAAAAAATGATACTTATCTCAATAGATTTGAGAAAGCCTTTGACAAAATTCAACATTTTTATAAAAAAAACCCCCTAAAAACAGGCATAGAAGGAACATACCCCAAATAATAAAGCTATAAAGATAAATCCACAAAAAAAAAAAATCCTCAATGTAAAAATCCTCAAGGGGCGCACTCTCACCCCAATTCAACTGTTTTGGGAAGTTTTACCACATCAATCAGAAAAGAAAAAAAAAAATAAAAGGAACCCAATTAAAAGAAGAGGTAAAACCTCACTGTTTGCAGAAGACATGAACCTCTAAATAAAAACCCCCTAAAAAACCTCAAAAAATTTTACTAAAATTAATGAATAAAAAAGTGGCGGATAAAAATTAACACACAAAAAATCCTTGCATTTGTAACACTAAAAATAAAAAAAAACGAAAGAAAAATTTAAGGAAAAAATTCCATTCACCTTTGCAATAAAGAATAAAAATACTTGGAATAAATTACCAAAGGAAAAAGGGCTTTGGCAATCAATAAAGAAAAAAAATAAATCTTTTC
Source organism: Odocoileus hemionus (assembly GCA_020976825.1). Taxonomy (NCBI): domain Eukaryota; kingdom Metazoa; phylum Chordata; class Mammalia; order Artiodactyla; family Cervidae; genus Odocoileus; species Odocoileus hemionus. The sequence goes on along the minus strand of JAJLRB010005231.1, from coordinate 22,661 downwards.
GGGAACTTTTTTGTTTTTTTGATGACCACAGATGTTGGCAATTGATTTTGGGTTTTCCTCCGCCTTTTCTAAAACCAGCTAAAATCGGGAAGTTCACAGTTCACGATTGCGAGCCTGTCTTGGAAAATTTTTGAAAAAATTTTACTAGCGTGTGAGATCCCAAAATTTGTGAGTATTGAGCATTCTTTGGGATTTTCCTTTTTTTGGGGTTGGAATGAAAATGACCTTTTTCCCGTCTTTGGGCCCCTGGTGATTTTCCAAAATTTTTGATTATTGAGTGCAGCATTCACAGGATCATCTTTATGTTTTAAATAGCTCAACTGGGGAATTCCATCACCCCCCACTAACTTTGTTCATAGTGATGTTTCTAAGGCCCCCCCCTTGACTTCACTTCCAGGATTTTTGGGTCTAGGTAAGTGATCCACCCTTTTGATTTTTGGGTAAAAAAATCTCTTTGTACTTCTTGGTTATTTTGCCACCCCTTCTTAAAACTTCGCTTCTTAGGTCCCCCACCATTTCTGTCCTATTCGAAACCATCTTTGTAGAATGGCCCTTGGGACTCTAATTTTTTTTTAAAAGATCTTAGTCTTTCCCCTTTTTGTTTTTTTTCCTCTATTTCTCGATTGTCGCGAGAAGCTTTTTATCTCCCCTTTGCATTTTTTGGGAACTCTGCATTCAAATGGGAATTCTTCCTTTTCCCCCTTTGTTCTCGTTTCTCTTCTTTTTACAGCTATTGAAAGGGCCTCCTCAGCAACCATTTTTGCCTTTTTTCATTTTTTTTCCATGGGGATGGTCTTGATCCCTTCTCCTATTAATTTATGTCCATAGTTCATCGGGCACTCTGTCATCGATCTAGTCCCTTAAAATCATTTCTCACTTCCACTGTAAGTCATGAGTTTTGATTTAGAACCTAAAGGGGTCTATGGTTTCCAATTTCTTAAACTTAAGGGTAAATTTTTGGGCAAAAGGTTTCACAATCTGACCACAGTCGCTCCCTCTTTTTTTTAAATGACTTAAAAAGGCTTCCCATTTTTTGGCACAAAGAATTAACAATCTGATTTTGGGTTTTGACCACTGGTAATTTTCAGTGTGGAGTTTTCTTGGTTTTTTTGGAAAAATTCTTCTCCCGGGAAAAAATTCTAAAGGACAGGGGAATACCAGACAACTGACCCGCCCCTTTTAGAAAAGCTGTATGCAGGTCAGGGAAACAAAAGTCAGAACTGGACATGGAACGACAGATGGCCCAAATTGAAAAAGGAGACATCAAGGCGTTGTGTCACCCTATTTTTTAACTTTTAAAGCAGAATACTCGAGAAACCTGATCTGGGGGAAGCACAAGTGGAATAAGTTTGCGGGGAAAATGTCAAAAAACTCAATATGAGATGACATCACCCTTAGGGAAAATGAAGGGGAACTAAAGACCTCTTGAGAAAGTGAAAGAGGAAGTGAAAAGGGGATTAAAGTAACTTTCAGAAAAAAAAGATCATGGCTCTGGTCCCTCACTTCATGGGAAAAAGATGGGAAAAAAATGGAAACGGTCTTTAAAATTTTGGGGGCCCCAAAAATCACTGCAATATTGATGAAAATCACGAAATTTAAAAGATGCTTACCCCTTGGAAGAAAGTTATGAAAAATAAAGCATACTAAAAAGCAGGACATTACTTTCAAAAAAGGGTTCTCGGGTAAAGGCTATGGTTTTCCCAGTGTCATTTATGATGTAAGGTTTGGATGGGAAGAAGCTGACTCCCAAAAAATTGATGCTTTTGAACTAGGTTTTGGAGAAGACTCTTGAGAGTCCCTTGGGACGCAAGGACACCCCAACCATCTATCCTAAAGGAGATCATCCGGGTTTTTTATTGGGGGTATTGTGTTGAAGCAAAAACTTAAAAATTTTGGGCTAACTCATGTGAAGGTTACCCCTTGGAAAAACACAAAAAGCGGGGAAAGTTGGGGCAGGATAAAGGGTCGACAGAGGATGGAAGGGTGGAGGGTGTCCCCAAACTCAATGGCATGGGTTTGGGAAAAAACCCGGGGGTTTTGTTTTGAACGGGGAGGCCGGGCATGCTGCATTTCATGAGATGCAAAGAATGGGAACACGACAACTGAACGAACTGATGGATAAAGAATCAATATGGGGAAAATGAGTAATTTCCCCCGCAATCTAAGTTAATACAACCCTACAAACACCAACATATTTTTCAGAGCACTAGAACCATACTTTCACAAATTTTTTTGGAGATACAGAAAACCCCAAAAAGCCAAACAAATTTTAGAAAAAAAAATGCAGAGGGAAACAACCTGTTTTATTGGCTATACTACAAAGCTATAGTAAAAAGACATTAAGGCATTGGCACAAAAACAAAATAAGATCAAGGAACAAATAAAAGCTCAAAATAAATCCATGCACCCACCACACATTATCTTTACAAAGGGGGCAAAAAAAAATACAATGGAGAAAGAAAGATCTTTTAATAAGTAGCTGGAAAACGAGTCAACCCTTTAAAGGGAAGAACTAAACCTTTTTAACACCATACAAAAAATAAACTCAAAATTGATTAAAAATTTTTAAAAATGGACCCAAACTAAAAAATCCTAGAAGAAAACATAGGCAAAAAACCTCCGAATAAAACCAGCGGATCTTTTATGACCCACCCTCATAGTAGGAAAAAAAAAAAGAAAAAAAAACAAATGGAATCTAATTAAACTTGAAAGCTTTTGCACAACAAGGGAAAATATAACAAGGGGAAAAACAACCTTCAAAAGGAGAAAAAAAAAGCAAAAAGGGAAACAATTTTACAAAGAATTAATCTCAAAATATACAAGTTTCCTGATCTCAATTTCCAAAAAATTTAAAACCCATCAAAAAAAAGGGGCCCAAAGAATAAAATATTTCTCCAAAGAAAATACAGCGGCTAAAAACCATAAAAGATGTCAACATCATCATTATCAAGAAAGAAATCAAAGCAAATGTGTGCCATCTACACCATCAGAATGGCTGCTGTCCAAAGTCTACAAAATAAATGCGGAGAGGGTGTGGGGAAAAGGAACCCTCTTAAACTTTGGGTGGGAATGCAAACTATACAGCCCCTAGGAGAACAGGGGGATTCCTTAAAAAACTGCAAAAAAGAACTTCCATACACCCAGCAATCCATGCGTGCATACACACCGGGTAACAAGAATCACAAGAGACATGGTAACCGAATAAAATAGACATGTTATCGCAGCACTTTTCAATGCTAGACAGGGAAACAAATTTAGATGTCCTTGGCAGATAAAGGGGAAAAAAAAAAAAACAAAAAACAAAAGGGGTACCACCAAAATAAATAAAGCAGCTTTAAAAAAATGCTTTTGTTTCCATTTAAAGATAATTAAACTGCACCCTATTGACGGGTGAACTAAGTAAAAAAACCCCAAAAACAGTATACTAATGAAACATAGGAATTTTAGAAAAATGGTAACAATTCCCCTATTGTAGACACAAAAGAGATAAAATTTAAATAATAGACTTTTGGACTCTGTGGGAAAAGGGCGGGGGTTGGATGATTTGGAAAAAAGTATTGAAAATGTAATTATCATAGTGGAATCTATCACATCCTTTTTGATACAGAGAAAGGGGCCAGCCTGTGCTGGGACACCCTCGGGGTGGGATGGGAGGGAGTAGGAGGGCGATTCAGGATGGGGGACAATGTACACCCAGGGCTGATTCATGTCAACCTACGGCAAAAACCACTAAAATTGTTTTTAACCTAAATTTAAAAAAAATTTTAATTGAAAAAAGAAAAAAAAAAAAAATTTAAAAAGACTTTTATATTGCTGCTACAAGAGAACATCTCAATCTAGGGACCCCCAAAGTTTGAAAAAGGGGATGGAAAAAATTTCCATACAAATAAAAATAAAAAGAAACAGGTCAATAATCAATCATATAAATCAACTTTCAAAAAAGACTGTTACAAGAACAAAAAAGGCACTACATAATAAATAAGGCTCATCCGGAAAAACACACACACAACACACCACCAATGTGCCCCAAAAAGGGAACATTTCAATTCATAAGGCAAATGCTAACAACTATTTAAAGGGGGAATGTTTTGGTGGCTGACTGAGTTAATGGAAAATGAGTTTGAGCAAACTATGTGAATTGTGACAGACAGGAAGCTGGGTTCTGTTCCAGTGGTCACAAAATATCAACATTAAAACAACTGAACTTTTTTAAAAGGGGAAATTTTTTTAGTGACATGTAATATGGGGGGCTTTTTTACACAATCAAACAAATAAAAATCATCCAAACGAAAATTTCAAAGGGAAAAACAAGCTCTAAAAGACATTTGGGCCATTTGGGCCAATTTATATCTAAAGGGGATTACTTCCCAAAAAAAATAGATTTCACTTTTTTTCAGTGCACACGAAAAATTCTCAGGAGAGATCCAGCTTGGGTCAGAAATCAAACCCTTGGGAAATTAAAACAACAACAACAAAAAAAACCCAAAATTGAAAAAATTTTTTCAGGCGTCTTTTCTGACCACAAACAGAGATTAGATATTAACTATAGGGGGAAAAAAAAAATTAAAACAACACAAACAAGGACACAAGCAAACCTTTGAAAAAAAAAGATCACTGAAAAATCAAAGGAAAAAAAAAAAAAAAAAACCTAGAAAAAAAGGGCATAAAAACACAACCAAAAACCTATGGCATGCAATAAAAGCATACCCGAGGGATTTTTTTTTCCAACAAGGTCCATAACAAGGAACAAAGGGGGCAAAAAATAAAAAACCAACCCCAAACCAAAAGCAAATAAAAAAAAAAAAAAAAAAACTTTAAAATAGTAAAGGAAAAAAACATAAAGATAAAGCAGAAATAAATAAAAAATTTAATACATTACAGTGCAAAGATCAATATAACTAAAACTGGTTCTTGAGAAAAAATGAATTGCAACTGTTTTCTGATCATCAAGAAAGGGGGGAGACTGAAATCAATAAATTAGAAAGAAAAGGGGAGTTAAAAGAAAAAACAGAAAAACAATGGTCATAAAACACATAACTAACAAATGGGCAAAATGAAGAAAGGAAAAAAAAACCCAGAAAAGTAAACTTCCAAAAGTGAAACAGGAAAAAAAGAAAAAGTGAACAGATAAATTACAAACCCCTAATCAAAACACTTCAAACAACCCAAAAACCCAGATCCCGGTGCTTTCCCCCGGTTATTCTACCCAAAGTTAGAGAATACTAAAACCTACCTCATCTACCCTTCCCGAATATTACAGAGGAACAAAACTCCCCAAAATCATTTACAAATCCACAATCACCCCAAAATCAAAACCGGGACAAGAGACACAAAAAAAAAAGTTTTAAGGCCCTATCACAACGAAAAAAGGTGAAAAAATCCTGAAAAAAATGCTAACAAACAGAACCCAACAATCAATTTAAAAGATCAAAATCATGATCTAGTGGGCTGTATCCTGGGGATCAAGGTTTTTTTCAAAAAAAGGAAATAAATTTAATGTGATACCCCAATTTTAAAACGAAAGATAAAACCATATGACCACCGCAATGGGGGCAAGAAACTTTGAAAAATCAACAACCCCTTTTATGAGAAAATTCTCCACAATATAGGCTAAAAGGGAACATATTTCAACAAAAGGCCATAATACAAACCCACAACCATACTCTAAAGGGTAAAAACTGAAATAAGTTCCTAAAATAAGAAACAAAGTCCCAAACTTTTGCGACTATTTTTCAACTTTGTTTTGAAGTCCAAAAACCTTAATCAAAAGAAAAAAAAAAAAAAAAAGAAACCCAATTTGGAAAAGGAGTAAAACTTCCACTGTTTGAAGATAAAGATCTATACATAAAAAACCCTAAAGATTTCACCAGAAAATTACTAACTACTCAATGAATATAGTAAATCCAGATTAAAAAATTAATAGCAGATTTCCACTTTCCTATTACAACAATGAAAAAAAATCAGAAGAGAAATTAAAAAAAAATCCCATTCCCTATTGAACAAAAAAAAAAAAATATTTGGGGAAAAAACAACTAAAAGAAAAAAGTTACAAACACTATCAGAACTTACGAAAAAAATTTTAAAAAACAGATAAGAATATACAATGTTCTTGATGAAGAATAAAATATTCTGAAAATGACAATCTCCCCAAAGCAATATGTCAAGTAACCCCCTTTGTTGTTCATCACTCAGTTGTTCCAACTTTTGTACCTCATGGTTACGCATGACGGGTTTCCCCTTTCCTTCACCATTCGGGAGCTTGCTAAAAACTATGTCCATGGGGGTGTTGCCACCCAACCACCTATTTTTTTCCCAATTTTTGTAGATAAAATGGTTATCCAATTTAAAATTTCACCCTTTTCCATCCATTAGTTCCTGATTTTAAAAGTTGATGTTAAATTTTGTCATTCCTGCTTGAACATTCCAATTTACTTTGATTTTCGGGGCCTAAATTTCCCGGGTTTCCTAGAAAATACTTTTCTTTTCCGATACCTTTATTTCATCCCAACCACCCACAATGAGTGTCTTTTTCTTTTTTTCCCGGGTGTTCATTTTCTTGGAGTAATTCCCTGGTTTTCCCCCCTGTAGCATATAGTACACCTACCCAGGGGGGGGCGGAGCCAAACCCCTAGTGTCATATTTTTTTTCCCCTTTTTCTACTGTGCAAAAGGTTCTTGAGGTGAGAACTTAAAAGGGGAAGGGTTTGTATTCCATTCCCAGTGGACTTTTTTGTCAGAACTCTCCACCACAATTCACCATCAAAATTTATGAAACTACAAGCCACAAGACACACTTTTATGCATGTGGTACTGGCACAAAACAAAAAATAGTAAATGGAACAAAATAGAAAAATCCCGAATAAACCAGCACCTATGGACACCCTTTTCTTTGACAAAGGAGGCAAGAATTTCAACGGAGAAAAGACCATTCTTTAACAAGTGGGTTTGGGGGAAACTGGTCAAACCCCTCTTAAAAAAATGAAAAAGAAACACTTTCTAAAACCATACACAAAAAGGGTGCTCGGGGCTGCTGCACTGGGAGACCCAAGGGATGGGAAAGGGGGGGGAATGGGGGGGGGGTTCAGGAGGGGGAAAAACACATTTACACCTGGGGGATTAAAGTCAATTATGACAAAACCAATAAAATGTTATAAAGTAAATACAACATTAATTATTAAAAAAAATAAAACAAAGGGACCTTGGTAGCAAAAGCAATCTTGAAAAGAAGAATCGAGTGGAGGAACCCAAAAAATTTAAAAAAGTTAAGTAACAATCAAAAAGGGACATACTGTAAGCAAAAAAGGAACCTGCCTTGGGTTTTGGGGGGGAAACGGAACATGAAATATATGTGAGCCCCTTTTAAATGTTCACCAAACATATATTTGTTTAATTGGTTATACCCCAATCCAAAATAAATAAAAAAAAAATAAAAGAGTATTTGAAAAAATAATGGCTGGAAGGTTTCCCAAATTTGGGTGAGACAAAAGTAAACATTCAAAAACCCTTAAAAGATCTCCAAGTAAGATCACTAAAAGATACACATATTGAACCTTTATAAAAAAAATTCAAAAGTCAAAAGCAAAAAAAATCTTGAAACGACAAAGAAGAACTCATCCATACAAGTCGGGTTTTCATTCTTCCGTTCAGTTTCTCGTGCCCCGACTCTTTGTCCCCATAAATTTTGCGCATGGCGGGTTTCCCTTGTCTATCCCAACCCCGGACTTCTCAATCATGTCCATCAAGATGGTGATGTCACCCAACATCTCCTCCTCTTCATCCCCTTTCCCCCACCTTAAATTTTTCCCCCGCATCGGGGCCTTTTCCAAGATCAGTTCTTCACATGGGTGGCTGTGTTTTGGATTTTCACTTTCAACATCACCCTTATAAAAAATATTCAACTGATTTTTTTTGGTTGACTGGTTTATTTTTTGCAGCCAAGGGACTCTCGATCTTCTCCAACACCACAGTTCAAAAACTCAGTTCTTCAGTGCTCAGCTTTTTTCGGTCCCAAATCTAATCCCCCATGACTACTGGGAAAAAACCCTAGCTTTGAAATGGGGCCTTTGTTGGCAAAGTAATGTCTCTGCTTTTTAAACCTTTTAGGTTGGTCATGGGGTTTTCTTTCAAGGAGCAAGTGTTTTTAATTTCTGGCTGCAGTCTCATTAATATTTTTGGGGCCCCCCAAAAAAAGGTCTCTCACTGTTTCCATTTTAGTCAGTATCAATAACAAAAGGGTCTTTAAAAAGACAGCAGCAGATTTCTCAACAGAAACTTTGGAGACCCTAAAATAACCCGACTATAATTCAAAATGCTAAAAAAAAAATCTTTTTACAAGATTTATATTTTGGAAAAAATTTTTTTCAAAATGAGGAAGAAATTAAAAAATTCCTACATAAAAAAAAGCTGAGGGAATTTGTTACCCCAAACCCGCCCAGTAAAATGGTCAAGGGGTCCTATGGTGAAATGAAAAGCAATGGGACAAAAATTAAATTTTTAAAAAAGTAAAAAATCTCAAAGAAGTGAAAAATAGGACAGTTTATAAAAGTTTCATTACTGTAGCAAAGTTTTTAATCTCTATTTGTTTTCTATATAAATTTTAAATTTAAAATTTTTAAAAAAATTTTGGCAAAAAACTATACCTTTCTTTGCATGTAGAGACTAAATTTATTTCAAAAAAATTTGGTTTTGCTTTTGGTACCAAGAGCAAAGATGCAATTTTGTGACATCAACAACTTACAACGTGGGAAAGGGTTTTTTTTTTTTTGCTTTCTTTTTTTAAAATTTTATTTTTAATTGGAGGAAAATTGCTTGACAATGTGTTGTTTTCTGCCATACAACAATGTGAATCAGCCACAAATATACATATATTCCCTCCCTCTTGAGACTCCCTTCCACTTCCCATCTCACCTCTTTAGGTCATCACAGAGCGCCTAGCTGAGCTCCCTATGCTATACAGCAACTTTCCACCAGCCATCATTTTTCTATGGGAGTGTATATATGTCAATGTTTATTTCTCCATTCTTCCCACCTTCTCCTTCCCCAACTCTGTCCACAAATCCATTCTCTACATCTGCATCTCCTTCCTTCCCTACAAATAGGTTCATCAGTAATATTTTTCTAGATTACATGTATATGTATCATTATAATATTTGTTTTTCTTTCTGAATTACTTCATTCTGTAGGCCTTATACTAGGTTGCAGATTTCGATGTACTTGTTGATATTACTTGAATTCATCATTATTATGACAATAATAGAAAGCATAAAGAATTTAAAAGAGAATACTTATGATACAGTTAGCACATCAAACAGATTTTTTTTTCAGATATTATTACTAGCACGAATAATGGGCCAAATCACAAAACAAGAATCATGCAAATTCTTCTAAAAAAAATCAAGCGAAGAAATAAGAAATCTGAATTTATCATATATACTGTGTTAAGACGACTGAACTCAGAGTCAATTCAAAAAGTCACAAACTAAAGAACTGCTACTGTGATGACTTAACAATATGATTTCATCTGCTTCTAGTCTTTAAATTAACTCACAAACATCAATTGAGTTAATAACCGATCAATTCTACAACATAGCATCTTCAAAAAATGGAGATAGATGAGTTAAGTAAAGGAGGAGAAGCACTGGCTATATCGTATGCTATTGAAGTTAAAACTCCTCATACAAATTTAATTTAAAAAAGTGTTTTTTTGTAACATCCTAAAGCTGGTCGTTAGAAAGTAAATTTGCCATAGTAACCCTAATGGAATAGCAAACGCATACTTTACTTAGAGTATGTACCACCGCAGGAATCTGAGGAAATGGGAAAGGTAATGTAAATATTTCAACACAGCAAAAAATGCTATACTAGGATCAAAAAGAACATAGGAAATTAAAGAAATGGATGAGGAGTCAGAAACCACACTATTTAACGTAATTACATGAAATACATAATTTCAAAATGACAGACATTCCGTCATTATTGGCTAATTTGCTGTCTGCCCTTTAACTAAAGTTCAGATCAACCCTAGCATACCGATAAAAAAAGCATCAGCATCCTTTGCTCTGAAGTCTTACAAGATACTAATTTTTAGCATCCAAAATACACAAAACAGATATGCAAACTAGTTGAAGATGCCTTAAAAGGTCAATTAGTCCCATGGTTAATAAACTAGTAAGCTATAAAAGGAAACAAGCAGGAGGATGGCTTATAATGATATCACGACAAATAGGTTTAAATATAAACGATTTTTACTCGAGACAAAGATGCCGACATTGCATATATACAAAAACAAGGTATCTCAACACAGGAAGAAGATATAAAAAAATTATCAATATACTATACACACTTAATAAAAACATACCACAAGATATATGAATTAAAAACTGACTTCATATATAGGAATAAAGACATAAAAGAAATTGTAGTTAGAATCATTCAATAACCCACTATAACCCACACTAGATACGCAGTCACACCGAAGATAAAGTCAGAAAATTATGACTTAACAATATAATAAAACCACTGAATCTAACAGACATATGCAGACCACCACCACACACCCAATGGTATACCAATTCTTCTGAAGTGCATCAGAAATATTTCCTATAATACACTGTATGTAAGGCCACAAATTGTCAATAATTTTTAAAATGGTAGATGAATTCAAATCTCTAATGTCTACAAAATGAGACTTAGAAATCATTAACAAAAGTAAAGGCAAAATAAAGACACATAAACAGTAGAAGCCTGAAGAGATACAAGAAGAGATGAAAACGAATACCATGGTACAACTGCCCCACAAAAGATTCTTTGTATGAATTGGATTAGTGTAACGTAATGGGTAAGCCAGTCTGGTCACCTAGACCTTAGACATATCTTGGGAATAGCACAGTCAAGTCAGGCCTCCTTAAGAAGCACTGTACTGTTATATTATTTAACCCTAGGTTGCGATGTTGTGTGTGGATGGAAATAAAGATCGCCAGTAGAGCTCTAACTTCAAAACACCCTTTAAAAAAAACATGTAATAATGCCTATCAAACGTGTCTCAAATCAATATTTGTTCGTCCAGCCAGAATCCTGGAAGATAACCGCAATGGGCCACCAGGACCCCAATCCCCCCCCCCAGCCCCCCCACACCCATGCCGACAAAATGGCTATAAATCACCTCATCCCAAATTCTAAGAAGGGGTAGCACTCAACTAAAGAATGCTTTAAATAAACCATCCGCGTACGAAACTCGTACCCATCTCCTATAGCTAGTTGCTAAGATCATGCCTTAAAATCATTAGCACATTCTAGGAGCCCATTCAGCCATTACATGCAACCAAGAGCTTCCCAGATAATCCAATCATGGCGTTTGGGAAAAGGCAAAGAAACCAGAGATCAAATTGCCAACATTAGATGACCTGGATCATAGAGGAAAGCAATATAATTCCAGAAATCAAATAGCTACCGTCTCTGCCTTGATATCAACTATAGCCTTGATGAAAGGCTCTTTTGCTGCGTTGACTGTTCTTGCCGGCTCATCAACACACAATAGTGGAGAGCCTACTTAAGACGATTACAATACCAGACCAATTCACTTACCTTCGTCCTCCTGACTAAACCTCAATGTTAATGTTGGGTGAAGTTAGAACCCGTAGATATGTAACAACTGATTGTTTTTATGCGAATTGAGAAAGCAAAGTAGCTACAGGGCTTGTCTCCTCAGTCACCACTGCTTGCTATATACACCTAAGTAATTGCTGAGACACATACAATGAGAAATGCCCAGGTTCAGCCATGCAGCTTACAAGCTGGCAATCAAGCCATAGTCCAGGAGACAACAATCAACAAGTCTAAGATATGAGGATGAGACCACATGCCAATGGCATGAAACGAGAAGAAGAGAACTCAAAGACCTCTCTGCATGCGGCGATGATTGCGCACCAACTTCAGTTGAAAGGAGCGAGAGTATGAGAGTCAGCCTGTAAAACACTATAATATATTAAAAAAAAAACAACGAGACCTAAGATCATGGGCATCCAGACCCCAATTAATTCACTGGCAAATAAAAGCGGAGAGACTAATAAAGGGAGCACGTAAGCTAGTGCACAGATTTCCATCTTCTTGTCCTTTTTAGACATGACTAACAATCACATTGCAGATGCGAAACTGCCAGCCATGAAATGCAGAAGACAATTGCATCCTTGGCCAGGAACACCATCCCATACCTACGTGACCATGTGTCGTGCATGTTGTAGCACCAAAGAAGGCATGAAGCAAAGAGACATTATACAGACTCTGCAAGACAAAGATCCATATGTATGTCAGGACTAGAACCGGCGTCTGTTCTGCAGTGCCGTCATGTATGGTCTTCTTGTCGAAATGACTCCGCTATTCGAACGCCGTTAAATGAATGGTGGCCAGTGTGATGCCTGCCCACAAGAACTTCTGATGACACTTCATAAGCATTGGTTTGGCTACTTGTGGGAAGACTCCTGAAGAGCTCCCCTTTGGACAACAAGGGAGATAAATCCAGTCCATCTTATAGCAATATGTCAACCCATGAAGTACCATGCCCTCCATTCCGCCCTCTCTCCCGCCAGCCACGACATCGATTGCCTGACGCCCTGATAGTCACTCCCGCTATTTAGTTTCTGGGTTTTATCGGTCACCTGATGCAAAGAAGACAACTCACTGGAAAAGTTCCCTGATGTTTAGGCAACGATTGGAAGGGTCTATGATGAACGAACGGTTGTCAGAGGCATGCATATGCTAGGATCGTAAACACTAGTAGCCAAATAGCTTCCGACACTGCCCACACTTGGTTAAACTCTCAGGATTGATGGTGGAGGGGACAGTGGAGGTGACCTGGGCAGTACTGCGATGTACGCATCGAGGTTATCTTCTGTTTGCGAAAGCAGTCAGACTAATGAACATTGGGAGACAACGCAGACAACAACACAAAGAAATAAAACTCGGAAAGACTCCCGCAATAAAGTTGTGGAAAATAGCACACCTTTAACTGCATCACCAATAAAGGATCCATTAGAAGAAGAAACCACAAAAAGAAAAAAGAAACTTAAATATATTTCGAGAATGAAGAAGAGAATGCATCTGCACAAGCTAAACTTAGGGACTTGCTAGCAATAATCCCTGCGGCCATAAAGTGGAAAAATTGTATAGTACTATCACCTAGCCTAAACACTCAGCGTTTCATATAGATAATGTAAGAAGTGATCTTGAAATCACCATGAAATTTCAAATTTGACAATGTGATTGTCAGTGCGGAACTAACAAAAAGTAAGGAACAGAAACTATATTTAAAATCTTAGAACAGAGAGAAGTGACAATGATAAAGAATTAGAGACAAGACATAAAAAGGAATATAGAGAATAGAAATAATAATGAAAAATCAAAGTTGAGTTCTCTGAGGAGAGATCAACAAATTGAGTAAACCATTGTGAAATAGATTTGACCAGGACATAAAAGGACAAGGAATCAAATTACTCAAAATTATGCAAAACACAAGTGAGGATTTTGAGTCTACTGTTTCGTATGAGAAAAAAATAATCAATCGAGTCAGTACTTATGAACAATTATAGATTTAGACATTTTTGACGATAGCCAGGCCAAGCCCTGTAATGGCGTGTTAATTGGTACCTCATTGTGGTTTTGATTTGCATTTCTGCTGATAATGATTGTGATGATTTTGAGCATCTTTTCGATGTGTTTTTTTGCCATCCAGTATGTTCTTCCTTGGCGAGAAATGTCTGTTTGTTGTTCTTTGGCCATTTTTGATGGGTCATTTAGAAGGCGAGCAGGTGCGGATGTTTCACACTGAGAACAGGATCAAAAACATGTATATCTTAGGGTGTGAAAACAGATCACCAGCCCAGGATGGACAACATGAGACAACGCCACCATGCTCCAGATTTTCTGGCTCTGAAGTGAGGTTGGGCTTGGGCCCTTGGTACACTGGGGAAGACCCAGAGAGGGATGGGGTGGAGATAGGTGGAGAAGTGGGTAGGGGTGCCGGATGGGGGATTTACCCCAGTGATGGACTCTACTGATGGGGTAATACAATTCTTCGCCAAATCCATGGTACTAATTGTATGGCTATTCATTTCAATGTATGACAAAAACCACCTGCAATGTTGTAAAGTAATAATTAGCCCTCCAACTAATAAAAATAAAATGGGGAAAAAAACAATTATATACCAACACACTGAATAACCCAGAAGAAATAAATTCCTAGAATTCGAGCCACTCCTCTACTAATCATCACTGTACCAAAAATAAATTATGAAGACTCTAGAAAATTTAAATAGACCTATACGTAGTACAGCAAATATCGAATAAAAAATCTGGCAAAGAAAAGCCAGGACTTCTTGATGGGCTTCACATGTGACATATTAATTTTTTTTATGATATATTTTTTTTTTTATTATTTTTTAATGTAGTTTTTTTAATTTTATTTTTTTTTTATTGTAATTATGTTTGTATACCAAAAATTTATAAGATATGAACTAATGTCAATTGTTCTCAAAAATTTCCAAACAATTCAAGAGTATGGAGTAACATGGGCATTTCCTAACTCATTTTATGAGGCCTGCATTACCCCTAATATCTATTAAAAAAATCTTATGAGTAGAGAATACCACAGAACTATCACATACTTTATGATCACTGATGAAAAAATACTCACAATAAAATAGTAGGAAACTAAATTCAGCAGCTAAATATTAAAAGTTAAACTCCATTGAGCTTCTTCCAGTTCAAGATTGCCAGAGTTAGAAGGATGTACACTCACTCTTCCCTCCTTTTTGCTCAAGGCGAGCACGCAAAAATCGCTAACAACAAGAGAATGTTGAACAACCATCGCGGAGAAAACCCGGACAGAGGAGAGTCACCAAAAAATCACAAAAAAAAGATACCTTACATCCAAATACAAACATGGAGAACCTGCCCCAATGATGAGGACATTTGGGATTGGATGAGGCACAAACACAATAAATATCAAATCCTAAGCCACCAGATGCTGACGACCAACAAATTGGAGAACAAACATAAAGTACAGAGGTTCTCCCACTGTTTGGAAGGTTCTGAATTCCATTCAGGGGTTGTTTCCACAGGCTAGGGATTTTTGTTTTTTTTTTTTTTATTTTTTCTGGCAAAGGGACTAGGGGAGGAGGGAGCGGTGGGAATCCCCCAGGGTGAACATGAACTCTGAAGGCCATACAGGATTTGATTGTGGGAATGTCACAGGAACTAGAGGAATGTAAACAGAGATGCCACTCTTGGAGGACAACAAACAAAAATCTTCAGCATGCATCAACATCCAGGGTTAAAGGAGCAGTTGAAACCCTCCCCAGGCCATCCAGTAGACACTGAGCGTGAAATTTGTGAACATCAGCGCTTACCTTGGCTTGCTGTTGTCGAGCGATAATTACTAGCCTGGGGTGCTAATGACGGCATTGAGTCACTCAGTCAGAATGTGAAGAAGGCCTCACCATAGCACATTGGGGGCACTCAGGCACAAGGCGCTAGCACGATACTCCTGCGAAACGGGGACACCCTGGTGGAAGTCCTCTTGGAGGTCACAACCTAAACCTACAATATGGTAGAGAGCCTATAGAAACATTCAGGGTTGGGTTGCTCTCAGGCCAAAACAACAAACAGGGAGGGAGCAGAACCCCATCCATCAGCAGATAATTGGATTAAAGCTTTACTGGCTGAGCATAGGCTTTGCCCAACCAGATCAATATCTCCCAAACCCTCCCTTGAGGACGATCACACAAAGCTCTGAGCCACATTCACCAGAGGGCAGCCCCCCCCCCCCCCCCCCCTTCAGTTCAGTTCAGTCACTCAGTTGTGTCTGACTCTTTGCAACCCCATGGACTGCAGCACGCCAGGCTTCCCTGTCCATCACCAACTCCCAGAGCTTACTCAAACTCATGTCCATCTAGTCAGTGATGCCATCCAACCATCTCATTCTCTGTCAACCCCTTCTCCTGCCTTCAATCTTTCCCAGCATCAAGGTCTTTTCTAAATGAGTCAGTCTTCGCATCAGGTGGCCAAAATAATGGAGCTTCAGCTTTAGCATCAGTCCTTCCAATGAATATTCAGGACTGATTTCCTTTAGGATTGACTGGTTGGATCTCCTTGCAGTCCAAGGGACTCTCAAGAGTCTTCTCCAACACCACAGTTCAAAAGCATCAATTCTTTGGCACTCAGCTTTCTTATAGTCCAACTCTCATATCCATACATGACTACTGGAAAAACCATAGCTTTGACTAGACAGACTTTCGTTGGCAAAGTAATGTCTCTGCTTTTTAATATGCTATCTAGGTTGGTCATAGCTTTTCTTCCAAGGAGCATCTTTAAATTTCATGGCTGCAGTCACCATCTGCAGTGATTTTGGAGCTCAAAAAAAGAAAGTCTGTCACTGTTCCCACTGTTTCCCCATCTGTTTGCCATGAAGTGATGGGACCAGATGCCATTATCTTAGTTTTCTGAATGTTGAGTTTTAAGTCAACTTTTTCACTCTCCTCTTTCACGTTCATCAAGAGTCTCTTTAGTTCTTCTTCACTTTCTGCCATAAGGGTGGTGTCATCTGCATATCTGAAGTTACTTACATTTCTCCCAGCAATCTTGATTCCAGCTTGTGCTTCATCCAGCCCAACATTTCATTTGATGTACTCTGCATATATAGTTAAATAGGCAGGGTGACAATATACAGCCTTGACGTATTCCTTTCCCTATTTGGAATCAGTCTGTTGTTCCACGTCCAGTTCTGACTGTTGCTTCTTGACCTGCATACAGATTTCTCAGGAGTCAGGTAAGGTGGTCTGATATTCCCATCTCTTGAAGAATTTTCCACAGTTTGTTGTGATCCACACAGTCAAAGATTTTGTCATGGTCAATAAAGCAGAAGAAGATGTTTTTTTCTGGAACTCTTTTGCTTTTTCAATGATCCAACGGATGTTGACAGTTTGGTCTCTGGTTCCTCTGCCTTTTCTAAATCCAGTTTGAACATCTGGAAGTTCACAGTTCACATACTGTTGAAGCCTAGCTTGGAGAATTTTGAGCATTACTTGCTAGCATGTGAGATGGTGCAACTGTGTGGCAGTTTGAGCATTCTTTGGCATTGCTTTTCTTTGGGATTGGAATGAAATCCGACCCTTTCCAGTCCTGTGGACACTGCTGCGTTTTCCAAATTTGCTGGCATATTGAGTATGCTTTCACAGCATCATCTTTTTAGGATTCGAAATAGCTCAACTGGAATTTCATCACCTCCAAAAGCTTTGTTTGTAGTGGTGCTTCCTCCTAAGGCCCACTTGACTTTGCATTCCAGGATATCTGGCTCTAGGTGAGTGATCACACCATTGTGGTTATCTGGGTCATGAAGACCTTTTTTGTATAGTTCTTCTGTGTATTCTTGCCACCTCTGCTTAATATCTTCTGCTTCTGTTACGTCTATTTCTTTTTCTTGGAATGGTCTTGATCCCTGTCTCCTGTATAATGTCACAAACCTCCATCCATAGTTCATCAGGCACTCTATCAGATCTAGTCCCTTAAATCTATTTCTCACTTCTACTGTATAATCGTAAAGGATTTGATTTAGGTCATACCTGAATGGTCTAGTGGTTTTCCCTACTTTCTTCAATTTAAGTCTGAATTTGACAATAAGGAGTTCATGATCTGAGCCTCAGTCAGCTCCAGGTCTTGTTTTTGCTGACTATATAGAGCTTCTCCATCTTTGGCTGCAAAGAATATAATCAGTCTGATTTCAGTATTGGCCATCTGGTGATGTCCATGTGTGGAGTCTTCTCATGTTTTTGGAAGAGGGTGTTTGCTATGACCAGTGTGTTCTCTTGGCAAAACTCTATTATCCTTTGCCCTGCTTCATTCTGCACTCCAAGGCAAAATTTGCCTGTTACTCCAGGTGTTTCTTGACTTTGATTAATTAAAAGGTATAAAACTCCCTTGCTAACACCAGTGAGGGGGGGGCACTCGCCGTCCCCCTTCTGACGTCTGTGTCAGAAGCTTTCTCTGTCCACTTTCATACTTTAATAAAACTCTGCATGACACAAAAGCTCTTGAGTGATCAAGCTAGCCCCTGTCACTGAAGCTAAATCTTCTTCACAGATTGAGACAAGTGCTCAGGGCTGGTGCACTTGAAGACCCAGAGGTATGGACCAGGGGAGGGAGGTCGGAGCGGGGATCGGGATGGGAACTCACACTGTAAATCCATGGCTGACTCATGTCAATTGTAATGGGCAAATAAACCACTTCAAATATTGTAAAGTAATTAGTCCTCCAACTAATACAAATCAATAAATGGAAAAAAAGTAAAAGCGGCAAAGAGGAGCTACCCCATGTCCAGGGTCGGAGGAAAAAGCAAACAAAAAAAAATGGCTGTGAGGAGATACCCTACAAATCCAATATAGGAGTGGCAGTAGCACTTGCTAGAACAGCCATGAAAGAGATATCTCACGTCCAATGTAAGAGAAACCCAAGTAAAGATGGTAGGCACTAAGAGAGGGCATCAGAGGGCAGACAGACTGAAACCACAATCACAGACAAACTACGCCCAATCTGATTCCATGGACCACAGCCTGGCTAGCTCAATTGAAAACTAAGATATGCTGTGTGGGGCCACCCAAGATGGATGGGTCATAGTGGAGAGGGTCTGAGAGAACTGTGGTCCACTTGCCTTGAGGACCCATGAATGGCAAATCACTAAAAAAAAAAAAATAAAACAAAAAAAAAAAAAACAAAAAAAAAAAAAAAAATAAAAAAAAAAAAAAAAAAAAAAATAAAAAATAAAAAAAAAATAAAAAATAAAAAAAAAATTAAAAAACAACAACCAATAAAAAAAAACAAAAAAAATAAAAAAAAAACGAAAAAATAAAAAATAAATGAAATAAAAGAAAAAAAAAAAATTGAAAAACAAAAAAAAAAAATAAAAATAAAAAAAAAAAAAAAAAAAAAAAAACAAAAAAAAAAAAAAAAAAAAACATCACAAAAAATAACTAATAAGAAAAAACAAAAAAAAAAAAAAAAACAACAAAAAAAAATAAAAAAAAAAAAAAATAAAAAAAATTAAAAAAAAATAAAAATAAAAAAAGTAAAAATAAAAAAAAAACAAAAACAAAAAATAAAAAGAAAACAAAAAAAAATAATAAAAAAAAAAATAAAAAAAAAAAAAAAAAAAACAAAAAAAAAAAAATAAAAAAAAAATAAACAAAAAAAAAAAAATATAAAAAAACAAAAAAAAAATATAAAGAAACCCAGTATGAAAAGGCAAAAATGATAGACACTGAAAGATGAAGAAACTCCCAAGTCAGTAGTTGCCAAATATGCACTGGCAGATCAGTGGGGAAATAACTCAGAAAGAATGAAGGACACGAGCGATAACGCAAAAACAACACCCAGTTCTGGTGGGGAAACACATGTGAGACTGGTGAATAGAAGTAATGGTCCTGATGCTGATAAAGAGCAATATTGCAAGGAACCTGGAATGTTATGGTCCATGAATCAAAAATGGCAAATTGGAAGTGGTCAAACAGGAGATGGCAAGAGTGAACATGTCCGACATTCTAGGAATCTAGTGAACTAAAATGGACTGGAAATGGGTGAATTTAACTCAGATGACCGTACATTAAATATCTACTACTGTGGGCAGGAATCCCTTAGAAGTAAATGGAGTAAGCCCGTCATAGTCAACAAAAGAGTCTGAAATGCATACTTGGATGCAATCTCTGAAATGACAGAATGATCCCTGTTCTTTTTCCAAGGTCAAACCATTCAATATCATGGTAATCCAAGTCTATGCCCCGACCAGTAACCTTGAAGAACCTGAAGTTGAATCATTCTATGAAGACGTACAAGATACTTTTAGAACTAACACCCCAACAAGAATCCTTTTCAATATAGGGGACTGGACATGCAAAAGTTGGGAAGGTCACGAACCCCCTTTGAGTAACCGACCAAATTTTGTTCTTGGAAGTACAGAAGAACTACAACCCCACAGTGACTAGTAACAAACTTAAACATGAAAAGGCAGAGAGTTATGGCTCCCAGATGAAGGGACAAGGATAAAACCCAAGAAAATACTAACTAAATGGACGTTGAGATAAGGCAACATTCCAGAAAAAGAATTCAGAAAAAATGGTGATACAGAGAAGATGATATAGGATCTCAGAATCAGAATTGAGAAAAGGCAAGAAAAAATTTACCAAAAATCCTAGTAGAACTGAGGAACAAACAGAGAACAAACACTACCCTAGAATGCGTCACTCAGCAAAATAACTGCGGGAGAAGAACAGATAAGTGACCTGGATGACAGAGTGGTGGAAAATTAACAGCTGCATAACAGACATTTATGATCAAAAGAAATGAATAGAAAAAAATTGAGGATGGGCTTATAAGAGGACCTCTGGGAGCACACATTTAAATCATGAAAACCATGCATGATTACAAGGGTCCGAGAAAGGAGAAGAAACACGAGAGGAAAATTCCGAGGAGGAACACCCTGAGACACAAAGCAAAATTAAATAGACAAAAAGACAGCCCTCAGATTGGGGAAAATAATAGCAAACAAAGCAACAGACAAACGGATTAATCTCAAAAATAACACAAGCGCAACTCCTCCAAGCTCAACTCCCAAAAAAATAAATGAGACCCAATTCAAAAAACTGGGCCAAAGAGAACTAAACAGACATTTCTCCAAGGAAGACATACACATGGCTAACAAACACATGAAAAGATGCTCAACATCACTCATCATCAGAGAAATGCAAATCAAAACCACAATGAGGTACCATTACACTCCAGTCAGATGGCTGCTATCCAAAAGTCTAGCAAGCAATAAATGCTGGAGAGGGTGTGGAGAAAAGGGAACCCTCTATACACTGATTGGTGGGAATGCAAACTAGTACAGCCACTATGGAAAACAGTGTGGAGATATACCTTAAAAAAACTGGAAATAGAACTGCCAAATGACCCAGCAATCCCACTTCTGGGCATACACACCAGAGGAAACCAGATCTGAAAGAGACACGTGCACCCCAATGTTCATCGCAGCACTGTTTATAATAGCCAGGACATGGAAGCAACCTAGATGCCCATCAGCAGACGATTGGATGAGGAAGGCTGTGGTACATATACACCATGGAATATTACTCAGCCATTAAAAAGAATTCATTTGAATCAGTTCTTTAATGAGATGGATGACCGAACTGGAGCCCATTATACAGAGTCTGAAGTAACCAGAAAGATAAAAGACCATATTACAGTATACTAAACACATATATATGCAATTTTAGAAAGATGGTAACGATAACCCTATATGCAAAACAGAAAAAGAGACACAGATGTACAGAACAGACTTTTGGACTCTGAGGGAGAAACAGCGAGGGTGGGATGTTTTCAAGAGAACAGCATCGAAACATGTATACTTATCTAGGGTGAAACAGATCACCAGCCCAGGTTGGATGCATGAGACAAGTGCTCAGACCTGGTGCACTGGGAAGACCCAGAGGGATCAGGTGGAGAGGGAGGTGGGAGGGGAGATCGGGATGGGGAATACATGTAAATCCATGGCTGATATCATGTCAATGTATGACAAAAACCACTACAATATTGTGAAGTACATTAGCCTCCAACTAATAATAAATAAATAAATAAATAAATAGCAATCAAGGGAAAAAATGAAAATAATATTCAGGGGGGTGGGCCCCCCCCCCCCCCGCATCTGGGGGTGGGAACTCCCTTAAGGTGATAAGCTACTTTCTCAATAGAACATTTCTATAAGCCAGAAGAGAATGGCACAATATATTTAAAAAGATGAAATGGAAAGCCAACAACCAAGAAAAGACTTCAAACTCAGAATGACTCTAACATAAGGCTTGATGGGAGATAATGAAAAGCATTTCCAGACAAGCAAAAAGTTAAGAGCAATTCAGCACCACCCAAACCAGCTTTACAAAAATTGTTAAGGACATTCTTCTAGGCAGGAAACAGAGAAGCCAAAAGACCTACACATCATAACTCAACACAAACAGTTAAGTGAGGGAGGAGCCAAGAATGGCGGAGGAATAAGACGGAGGAGACCACTATTCTATCCTACAAATTCTTTTTTTTTTTTTATTCGATACGAACATTTGAATGCTGATGCAAATTTCACAAAAGAAGCTGATCGCTAGAGGAGGACTCAGGCGCCCAGAAAAGCAAGCGGACCATTGACTTCGAAGGGAGGTAGGACAAAATATAAACGATAATAGGGAGTCAAAAAGAGCTACGGACGGAGGAACCCATCCCGGGACAGGGAGTCTTAATAGAGGAAGTTTCCAATCACCAGGATAACCCTCTCACTGGCGGGGACTGGGTGGGAAGTTTCGGCACTGTAAACTGGGAGGAAAAATTAAACAAGGCCCAAGATTAGGGCCTAAAGCAACTCCCAGCAGAAAAGTACCCCAGACGCCGTACCGCAAGGAACACAGCAGGGCGGAACGGAGAGGAGCGGTCGGCATTGCTTAGGGTGAGGTCGGCCCGAAGACCCTGAGAGCAATCGGAGGGAGCTTTTTATAAAACTGTGGGTTAGCAAGGGACAAAATTAACAGGCCGGGACACACTGCGGCGGTTCGCAAAACAAAGGGACTGGAATCTCCAGAAAAA